>LGRX02010792.1:0-10978 GCA_001247695.2 Cymbomonas tetramitiformis
GGAACTCCCAGTGCTCGATCAGCTCCTTCAACAGAGCCACCCCCTTCCAGGGGATTGTAAGGCGTCGCTTTACTCGATGGTGTCGCCGTCCCTTCTCCCTCAGTAGCACCACTGAGAACTCATCGTCGCCACAATGAACGTGCTGCCGTGACAACGAGGTCCCCGTGTCCGGTCTGCCGAAGGTCACGAAGGCCACAACCACGTAGGTAAAGGCTTGCAGTAGCTGCAGCTCCTCAGGCGATCTCGGATTCAACTTCAGCGCTGCTTCGTGCACACGTCGTACGTGTGCCGCTGGCAGCCACGTCCGCTGGGTCTCGATGTTCTCCTCCTGCACCGCCAGCTCCGCCTGGATGGTCGCCATCCCCTTCACAGCTCGGGTCACAGAACGCCCCTTCGCTGGTCCAGGGAAACCAAGGTCCTCGTGGTAGTTGTTGATGGCGGACAGGTACGGCTGTAAGGATGCCGACTGGATGTTCCCGTCCTCCAACAGAGAGGCGATGTACAGCAACACAGTCGCCTCCGACTGGCAGCCACGGCCGTTGGTCACGCTCACAAAATAAAATGAATCGCCGTGCCTTCGGTCCGTGGTTGTCCTTCGTCGTGTCCAGCAGTGCCTTTCTCTGCATCGACACCGCCAGTTCGGTGAGCCGGGAAGGTCCCAACTCACCCCTCCACCGCTCACAAAGTGAGCGCGTGAGGAAATTTTGTACAACACCACCGCGCTTGTACTCTTCGTAGTTGCCTCCGCTGCTCCGCTCGGTGTTCTCGCCGTCCGCGTCTGTTGTCTCGTCCGTGCTGTTGATGATTTTGAAGTTCTCTTCGGACAAGTCTAGCGTCTCCTCGTCGCCGTCGTCGTACAGCACGTGCGCCTTCCCGTCCTCGTTGAACTCATTCACCACACCCGGGTAGAAGCAGTCATCGTCCTTCCAGAACACCTCGATTCTTGTACCCACGGTCACCTTGCTTGCTGTCGTACTCGTAGCAGAGCTTCTTCGTACTTCAGCAGCGTAGTAACTCACGGGCGCGCCTCGATGAAGAACATCACAGCGTCCCATTTCGAGGGCCCGAGCAGCTCGGACCCTCCCAGCCTGCTCGGAGTGAACAAGTCCTTGCGCCGTGGCATGATCACCACCTCGGTGGCCAGGGCTTCCAGCTCTCTGAACCAGGACTGTCCCGGCCAGTACGGAGCCACCACCGTAGCAGCGGCCCCCTCCTCCCGCAGCTTGTGCGCCACCTCGTCCAGCAGCGCCCACGGGGGGTTCACCCAATTGTTCTCCCCCCGCCAGTCGTACGTCAGAGAGTCCACACCTTCGCACTTCGGGTCTTTCCACGCAGCGTAGTACCGAGGAAGCTGCGCGGAGATCTCGGAAGCGAACCGGTCGACTGTGTAGGGCCCCCACTGCTTGTTGGCCCACACGAACCAGTCCCGATTCAGCCGCCAGTCGTCCAAATCCTCGCAACGCGAAAGGTTGTCGGCCCACACGTTGGCCTCGCTGCGGATGTACCGAGCCTGCAACTCGATGTCGTGCAGATCCAGTAGCAGCCAGAGTCTCCTCATTCTCCTCATCAGGTCCGGGTTCCTGGAGGTGAAGTGTGACAGCATCGCCACCACCGCCTGGTTGTCGCAGTAGAGCCGTATGACCTTGCCCTCCAGCTCCTGCAGGAACGCTTGTACGGTCTTGTACACGGCCTCCAGCTCCAGGTGTGTAATGTGCCAGCAGCGCATCTCGTCTGGCCAGAAACCTCGCGCGGGGAACTTCAGGTTCAGCACTCCCCCCCACGCTGTCATCGAAGAGTCCGTGTGCACCTTCGCTCTCGTCGGGGATCTCCAGATCTTGCGCCCGTTCCACCTGCTCATCACAGGCAGCCTGGACCACCATTCTAAGTCCCCCCGAGCTGAACGCGAGATTTTTACCTTCGCTCCCCAGCTGCGTTTCTCCGCAAGCACGAAGTAGAGCTCCCGTAGGTAGAGCCGCGCCGCTGGTACTGCCAAGTACACGGATTGGCAGAGTCCCGTGAAGGACGCCAGTCTCCTGGCAGGAATCCACCTCCGATTTCTCGCTGCGTCGCACAGGATCTCCTTCGCCTTGGTGTGGATTTTGTGCACCCGTCGTTCTGTCAAACGGAATTGTCCCAGCTTCAGGTCCACCTCCAGCCCGAGGTGCTCCACCACCTGCGTAGGCTCCTATTGGCCCTTCTTCTTGTTCCGCCGTAGGCCAAGTCGATGAAGCACCAGTTGAACTTTTTCTCGACGCCGAAAGCCTTCTCGCTGAGAGTCGACCAGCACCAGAAAATCGTCCATGTACGGTAGTACTCGCATTCCGCTGTGACGGTTCGCGTCCCCGCCAGCACCACCGGTCCTGCGACGGACTGACCATCGCTGTCGTACTGCGGAACCGTCCCGCAGTCTCTTGATTTCTCTGCGATCCTCCGCTGCCTGTGGAGAACGCAAAGCCTCCACCATCACGCGTACGAACTTGCAGAAAACTCTCGGAGCGTCGCTCCATCCGAACGGCATCGTTGAACATTGAAGCAGGTCCCCTTGCAGGTCGAACTGCATGAACTTCTGGAAGTCCGGGTGGATCCCCAGCGCGTGAAAACCGTCCTGGAGGTCGAAGCTGAAGCACCAGTCGCCCGGTTTCGCCAGTCTCCTTAGTTTCTTCGGCGTCTCCATCTTCACACGATTTTTTACACACCACTGGTTCAGCCATCGGAAGTCCACCACCAGTCTCCACTTGTTCGTACCCGGTTTTGGCACTAAAAAAGCGCGAGAAACGTGAGATCTTCTCGTCGCTCTCGTCCAGGCACCGTTCTCCAGCAGCCTCTCCTTCTCCGCGTCCAGCCACACCTGCTGCTGCCGCGTAGCATCCCTCAGTGACACCCCGTGGTCGAACGGAGGCGGAGGCTTGCGCTTCCACCTCAACTTCACCCCGTGAGTAATCCATTGCATCACCTCGGAACTGGCGCCCGCCGCGCGCCATGCTCCCCTCCGCTGTCTCACCTGCTGTTGCACGGTGAGTTTCCCCCGTCCAGCACCCGGAGAGGGCTGTTGCGCTGGACGGGGTGGCGGCACGCACATCACGCCTCGGCCGCGGGCTTTCCGCCCCGGCCCTTGCCGCCGCCTTTGTCGGTAGGCTGCTTCTTACCGTCCTTCTCTTCCTTGTTCTTACGCTCCTTCCAGCGGTCGCGGTCCCGTGGATCTTTCACAACCCGCGTTTCCGCGCTCGCTGCGTTCTTCGACGTAAGGTTCAGCATCGCCCTGCCGCGGTTCTTGTCGAAGTCGTTCAGCCACTGCTACAACACCTCGTCTGCCACCACGCCGTCTGCTGCCTGGTAGACCCTGTCCTCCACGAACTGCAGCTTTGCGCGTAGAGCGTCTGATCCTCCACGATGCGAAGAACCAGGCTCCTGCTCCAGCTGCCCGCGCAGTTCCAGCATCGTCCAACGGTTGCAAAGCAACGCGTACACGCCGTGGACCGAGTTGGTAACCTCGTGGAAGTGTCTCTGCCATTCTCTCAGCGTCAATCCGGAGTCTTCGTTCACGTCCAACGTCTGGTTGCACGCGTTCACCACGTCGTGCAAGTAAGACAGCGCTGGAGCCAGAACCATGCACTCGTACTTCATCGAAGAGTTGGACTTCTTGGAGAGCGCGTCGTACGTCTTGCTGCCGTGCAGGTCGTACAACTGCGGCATCCTCGTTGTCAGTGTCGCCGGCCGCGGTGGGAACGGGTTGACGGAGTTTTTCCTTCTCTCCAGAAGTTGCTCGGCGGTCTTGGCTGCGGATTCCGGGTCAGAAGTCCCAGGCTTCGCTGCCACCTTCGCCTCCAGCTCAACGTTGATTTGTGCTTGACGTTGAAGCTCAGCACGCAGCAGTCGATGATCCTCTGCCTGCTGCCTCTGCATCTCAAGCAGCTCCCCTTGCTGCTTTTGCATCGTCAGAATTTGTTGTAACAGCACGTCCTGAGTGGACGGTGCTGCTGGGGAAGGGGAAGCCTGCCCGATGTCTGGCTTCCCCGGGAGGGGAGGGAAATCCTCTGTAGACTTGCCCTTCGAAGAACCAGCCATTCTCTCTCCCTTAGAGGAGTAACAGTGAAGTCAATCGTACTGTCGTAGCCGTTGTGAAGCCGTCGTTTGAAGTCGTAACGCCGTCCCCGCGACTTCTCTGTCAGATCTCCTGTCGTCGTTCGATCGCCGTCGTACAACCAAGTGGTCTAGTCACTACCTACTCTACTGTTTTACCGGTGAAACAGGTGAAGAAAATTACAAAATCGGATTTGCAGTGTGCCTCACAGAGTACCGTAGGTACCCGTGAAGTTCCTGTTTGCAAGAGCAAAAGGAACAGAGCTGAACAGGCGTGTCGCTTCGTGGCTACTTGTACATCCTGTTTGTGTCACGGAGCTACATGTGTCATTCGGCTCTACTGCAGCAGGAGTCACGGATTCTGAAAGTCTGAAACCACAAAAATTCTGTTGCACTCCAATTTGAACATAACACCTCTGACATCATGACCAAGCCCCTGGCACTCCCTATATTTCGTGTACACAGAGAGCGACAGGGTGTCATGAACCTGCCTCGTGGAGACCAATGAAGACTGAAGGGGGCACCATCCCCATAAACTGGAGCTGGAGGGGCACCAACCTACTGATACTGGGCTATAAGCTCACAAGTGGCCCACGAGTGGGCAGCTTCCTTGGAGGACCCGAGTATCATTCCTGTGACTTGAAGAACTGGAGTCTGAAGACTGAAGGGGTACCATCCCAAAGACTGGAGCTGGAGCCAGAAGACTGAAGGGGCACCATCCTAAGGACTGGAGGCTGAAGGGGCACCATTCCCAAGAACTGGCAGTAGGATAACTAGACAGTCACCCTTTAGAAGGGGTATTGGAATCTGCAGTGTCTGCTGATCAATTTGATGTAAAGCATGACTGTCTAGGCCTTGCACAGTAGTCAGGATGCTCAAACCCTGAAGAAACCCTATGAAACCCTTAGATCTAGATCTAGATCTGCTGAACTAATCGTGGCCGTTGGATCATATAATGACCATCGGAAAGACACAGTGTGTAATAGTTCACCGGCCCATCGCAGACGTGTCACTGCAGTCGTTATGAACTCGACAGTGGCACGTCATACTAATTAGTGAACTTTCACTTAGACTGGCCAATCAGTAATGATTGGGCGATAACATTCGTGGCGTTTCGAGCTGCGAACTGGTATATCTTTTGAGAATGAAAGTTTACGCTTGCTTTTTGCAAATAACCCTGTCTGAATTCCAAAACTTCTGCCACGTGCCAAGGGATGTCCGATGTGAGCATAACTATGTTCAGCCTAAGATTTGCCGTCAGCCCTCAGTCGGCGGTCATCTCAGGATCTGCTGGTGAAAGCGCGGCTTGCTGCTTTCGAGGTTTGCATGCGGCGTGAGGCATCGCTGCGCAAGTCTGATGCCTCGCGACTGACGGCTGTGATCGCTGCGCAAGCGGGATGCCTCGCGGCTGACGGCTGTGATCGCTGCGCAAGCGGGATGCCTCTCGGCCGACGGCTGTGATCGCTGCGCAAGCGGGATGCCTCGCGGCTGACGGCTGTGAGCCAGGACATTGCAGCTACTGGCCTTGAGCAGCGTGCGAGGGCAGGTTGACGGTGTGGCGGGAGGGGGGCCGGGAAGCAGGAAGACCCCCTTCTGGCAGAATCTCTGGGTCTGCGGGCGCTTCTTCGGCAGCGTGAACGAGAGCGACAACATGTGGGCAGCACTCACCGCAGGGAACGCGAACCCGTACCTCGAGTTTGACTTCATCGGTGAGTTCCGGTCGCGACCTTCTGCAGCGGCTGAGGGGGGCGGCTGCTGAGGGAAGGCCTGCATCCGGACTGGGACGCGGTCAGCTTCCGCCTAGAGAGAGTGTGGTCCATTGCCACGTGGCATGCATGGTTGCCAGAGTCCCAGGCCTAGAGGCTGGTCATAGGCAGAGTTCCACCGGGCGAGGAGGGCGGCTGGGGAATCGCCGCGCAGTGAGACATGCTACGCATAATGACGCTGCTGCAGTCTCTGCGGGGTGTTCCCTCCCACGTGCTCAGACGCACGCGCTCCGAGAATCAGCGTAGGCTCCGTGGTGGGGAAATGGCTCGAGCAGCTCGGGGGGCAGAGGTGAAGCGGCTCCAGAGACACGGCGGCGGCGCGCCGGCGGTGCAGGTGCAGAGGGGCTCAGGTGGCTCAGTAAGGCTTAGGGGGTCCCATTCTTCACTAGTGAGCTCCGGAGAATCCGGATAAGTGTCCCGAAGTGTGTGCTGAATCCTTTGATCCCCGGTGTGGGTACATAATGCAGCCGATCTTTTGTGGCTACGTTGTGCCAAAGGAATCGATCCAAGGATAAGCCACACACAGGAGAAGTGTGTGCTCAATCCTTTGATCCCCGGCGTAGGTACATAGTGCAGCTGATCTTCTGTGGCTACGTGGTGCCAAAAGGAATCGATCCAAGGATTCGCCACACACAGGAGCTCACCAGGTATCAACCAGGGATCCTGGGGTGCGCCGTGTGCCGTTCGCAGGGGATGACCATCCGCAGCTGAACTCCTACGACAAGTTGGTCAAAGAGCTGCTGGTCACAAGGTTTCAGCAGATGCACCCGTACTGGTCTGTCCGCGCCTGCCACTGCTGCCGCATCCTCCATGTGCCGAGTGTGCGCAGCCTGGCTTGCAGCGCCCTGGATTGTAAGCTTGCTCGTCCGCCTGTGCATTTCACCCTGCAGCGACGAGTGGTGCAGTCTGCAGCGACCCCCTTGGAGGCGCGGTGGCACAATCGAGGGGAACCTTTAGAGTTAAGGCCGACCGCGTGGTGACTGGGGCTCCGTTGGTTGTTCTGTGAGGGCTGTTCAGATCGCCGCCTTATCCTCCAGACGGGCGCCGGCCCGCATCGCGCCGAGAGCCCAGCGCCCCGCCATCAGCTGCGATCTACCATGCGAGGCTGACGGGAGGGAGGAAGGTTTGGGAGTTGGGTGCGTCAGGCTTGAGCACCTGTACAAAGAATGTCCATGGCTGGACCCGGACAAAAACCATGTAGATGTAGAGGAGGAGGAGTTTGGCGAGGATGGCGAAGAGCTTGTGCTGCCGGAGTTTGATCTGGTGCGTTGAAGTTGAAGTGCTTGTGCTGCCGGAGTTTGATCTGGTGCGTTGAAGTTGAAGTGCAGTGGATGCCCAGTCCCGAGGTGTGTGCGAGCGCTTGATCGTGGTGGAAGCGCAGCGCATGGCCCGTCACTTGCGCGGGAAACACATCGACGGACATCCTGAGTTCCAGTGAGCAGTGAGCGAGGGTGGTGCGAGGGTGAGAAGCCTGCGGGAGCCGGGGCGGGGTGGACGGTGACGCAACAGCCGAAGCCAACAATCCTGCGGACACGACTGGGCCGACGTGGGGCACTCCCGAACATCATGCGACCTGAAGAGGTGGGCATCATCATCCCAGGCCGCGATGAGAACCCGACAGACACAACGCTGGCCGTGGTGACGGTGAAGGACCTCTTGGAGAAGAGCCCGCTACAGCGGCAGAACCCCTACCAGATCCACTGGGACACCCTGATGAAGGCGCTGGTGCAGAAGGAGGCCCCCATGATGCCTGTTGGAAAGACTCCCATGCAGGTGCGCTGACGGGGATACCTCTGCCAGATCAAGAGTGGTACAGCAGCTGCAGATGCGGTTTGTTCAGAGAACAGCCCTCTTTTGAGCCCTCGCGATCTTTTTGGGGACTTTAGCTTTTGGCGCGATCTCGATCCCATTCTCCCTGCCGCCTCCCCTCCCCACCTCAGGTCCCCCCCCAATGAACCTGACTGCGGTCAAAACTGCGGCCATACAATCAGGGTCTGGCAGACTCAGGCTGACGCAACGGGGAGTGACTCCATGCACGGTAACAAGGGTGCGACCGGACGGGCTCCCCTGCCGTCTTGGCTGTGTTTGCTGGTGGAAGCTGGATGCCTCCCAGTCAGTGTGGAACCGATGAGGTGTGACACGCCAGGCTAACTGACCGTCTGCATTTGGCGGGCGCAGTGCATGATATTTGACGCCATGGATGAGGATGAGGGCGGGGAGATCACGCTGGATGAGCTGACAGAGAAGTGGCGTGATGTGTTCGGGTCGCTGCCGGCGAAGATGGACCTGATGCGGCTGTTTGGAGACATGGATACCAATAAGAACGGGCAGGTCAATTGACCCCCAACTGCCTAATTATATTTATAGCCTGGCCACCATGAAGTGGTCCACACGCATCGTGCACTTTGCGCACTGGTAAACGGATGTGGGCATATTGATGCAGGTCAACTGGCCGGAGTTTGAGATGCTCTTCTGCAGCAAACACTTTGCACTTACGGCGTATGAAATCAGAACTGCTGCCAACAAGTTTGCCAACAAGTTTATTGTACCAAAGGGTACGGGCTCCCCTGTGCTGCCTCCATGCAAGGATATCGTATGTATTCTCTCCTTAGCCAGAAGAAAATCAAGACGGAATGCAGCCATCAAATGTGTGACTTTCTGCAATGAGGGGAGCTCGTTGTGCGTTGCAGGCAAATTCGTGCAGCGATCAGATGATTTACCCGCAGATGTTTTACAAAAGTTAAAGAAAGCTGCTGATGTAGGCCCAAAAGGTGAAAAGTGAAATGACTAATAACACATCCAGATGTGCACCCAGAGCCCTACTTTCTGCCAGGATGTCCTGTGGGTGGCCACTGTGTAACTTTATCCATGATTTCTAGCACAAGGCATCTAATACCTATGCGCTATTCATCTTTTGCTTACTGTAAATGCATATGCACATTTTTCAAATATCCCCAAATTTTGGGTATCCCTTTGTGGTATGCTTCCTGTACATATATTCAATTAATTGCTGAAAAAGCAGTTTGGTGCTGCATTGTGGTTGGCCCTATTTCGTGTAAAGTTATATTCAGTTGCATTTTTTAGTATGCACCGATCTAATCGGCATAACCTGTCGATCCTAAATCCGGTGCCCCGATATCATCCATCGGTAATGTGACATGTGAATTACTCTGCAGTATGTCACAGGCATACCACATAACATGCATAAATATGTTTTAGGAGCTCGTAAATACCGGTACATCGCATGCAGCAATACAACATGAAACGGGTACGACATGTAGCGTATCTCCATGGTAGCACTCTATGTTATATACAGCAGAGCACAAAAACGTGCCCAACGGGTTTATATTGGGTCTAAGGCTATGTGTCCGCCATCCCATACAGGAGACTCACTGCTAAAAAGTGATCCCATGCTGGAAATTTATCTAGCTCCACCAGTGCACTGCTCCAAATATTTTCACATGTGTCGATATGTCTGCATCTTTGGTATGCTGCATGTCCCGATGTGTGTGACATCTGCGTATGCGTATACAGTAATATCGCTCCTGTAATGCGGCAATATCGCTCCTTCCATGCATTGTATAAGTGATATGCAGATAATGCTCGCCAGTGATATGCAAATGCTATGCGCAGGGATATGTAGATGCATTGCATCTTCGTTATGGAATATGCTTACACTTCGACCCAATGATAGGCATACTTGCATGCATCCATACATCAACATATATGTCATATTAAAATCAATGTATGTTCTTGCAAGCATAAGTGCAACAGGTCACCGTGCTCAAGCAAAGTTACGATTCGTCATAAATTTGATAGTGCATACTCACTGTACAGCTGCATGGTTCGTGATCTCTGGAACTACATAAATATAACTGCAAAATTGGTGATGTGGGGCAGTCCTTGAGACATGAGCGAAAAACAATTCCCTTCATTCTTTCTGAGTAAAGTTTGTGGTAGACGAGGCTTGTCGAGAGGCGATCAAGAACATTCCCAGCAGCGTCTGCTGGCTGCTTACCCATGAGATCGCTCAAGCATCCTAAGTTTATACATCACGTATGGCATACGTTCCAGTCCCCAAGGTCTCAACCTTTGTGCTAGATGAGCATCAGGAAATCTGAAGAAGCTCAACTGTAGATTCGATAACATGCATATGGTCAAGTTTGACAGTGATCTGCTTTGAACTCCGTGGTTCTGGAACGCTGTGATTACTCTGAGAAGCATACAAAGGCAGTTAGGTTTGCAAGGACGGCATCACATACCGACGTAAAACCTGGGCAAGCTTGCTTACAGTATTCGGAGAAGGTGGAACCATGCCAGGGACGGTAGGAGGTGTTGCTCCAGCGGCTCCTGCAGTAGTGGGAGCCTTGGCGCCCGGACTTTCTTGGCAAGGGGCCGCCTTGGCAGGAGGGGCACTCGTCGCTTCAGCAGTACTCCCCGGTGGGAGTGAAAAGCTGAGTGACATCTTGCTTACAGGCTGAAGAGTAGGGATCATGCTGCCGGTGGCACGGGCGAGGGCTTCGGCAACCCCCATAGCTGCAGCATATCCTACAGCTGCCGCCGCGGAATTAGCAGCTGCAGATGATATTTCTCCCACCGTTCCAACCGGGAAAGTGTCCGGTAGGATCTCCATGTCAGCTCCTGAACACCCAACTTTACCAGCGCCGTTCAGCATGGCCCACCTCATTACTTCATCGCACCCATGCCAGATATTTGGTTTGGCTAAGATCAGGCCGTGCTAGAACTGAGGCCACGCTGGAAGAGCCTCGTAACGCTTGACTCTGCTGCGTAAGGTGGCACTAACAATTTGCTCATCTGTAGTACCAGCGATTGTGCAGCCAGTGACCCTGATATGACGTTTCGTCATGGGTTGCTCGGCTCAGCCGACAACTCCGCCAGAAATCGCAATGAAGCTTTGAGGGCAAGCACCTCATGGAGACGTCTTCTGAAACACCGAGGGCGCAGGCAGCAGTCATAGCTTACAACATGGGGAGAATATGCGCCCCCAGCGCCGCCAAGCAGCCGGCACTTTGGAGATCGAGGGGAGAGAATGCGGTCACGCTCGTTCACACCGGCTAGCGCTATGCAGGGTTGTTGCGAGGGGGCACGCCTGACGTTCACATCGGCTAGCG
>LGRX02010793.1:0-26030 GCA_001247695.2 Cymbomonas tetramitiformis
AGGATATGACCGGCGCATGGGATATGACCGGCGCATGGGATATGACCGGCGCATGGATTATGACCGGCGCATGGGGTATGCAGACGAAAACCGGAAGCTGGAATGTTGTTCGAAGCACTCAAAGAGTTTGGAACTCCCGCTAGCCAGGTGTGCCACATGCCGGGACTCGCCTGCAAATCAGCCTATCGATGTGTGGCAAGCCAGCTGCCACGAGGCATACAACATGGCACTGCAACTACTAAGGCCGCATTGCAAGAAAATTATAAGTCTATGGGAAGTGGAGGGGCTGGTCGGTCTGGGTATGGTCGGGCACAGGCCGTGTTGGTTGGGGACTCCGCGACGGATTTGCAGGTGGGTGCTTTTTCTGTGTGCCATTTCCCTGCCACTTTTGGAAGCGAGGGTGCTTCAGTCAAGCTCATGTTGCTCTTGCAGCGCAAATAGCCAGGCGCATGCGGCGTGACGACCGCCAGGCGCGTGCGGCGTGACGACCGCCAGGCGCGTGACGACCGCCAGGCGCGTGCGGCATGACGACAGCCAGGCGCGTGCGGCGTGACGACCGCCAGGCGCGTGCGGCGTGACTTAAGCGTGCAGTATGCTGCGGTTGCAAGGTGGCGTTGGTAGTTTTGTGGGCAGTGTAAGATGCAAGCTTTCAAATCTCCATCTCCATCTCTCTTGGAGGAGGGGATGGGATGAAGAGGCATGTGTGTTTCAAGCGCTGCTCAGACTCAGCAGAATGTGCTGGAGCCATGAAATGTTGGGCAGGTGTCAGGCGGGCATGACGTGTTGTGTGAGTAAGCTGCCAGGTTGCGGAACGCGCGCCTGCAAACTGGAAGTTGCGGTGACCAACACAGAATACCGCAATCCCACCTCGCAAATTAGGCATTATTTGTGGCGGGATCCATGGCAGGCTGCTGCACGGGCAGGGGTCCACACCCGGATCCTGGTCTGCACCGGTCACGGGCGCGAAGTCTTGCAGGGCTGGCGGCTTGACCCCGAGGCGCTGGTGACGCCGGTGCTGCTGCGCTCTCTGCCGCGCCGCTGCAAAGAGGAGCACGCAGATCTCCTGCCAGGTAACCAAGCACGTGCCTTTAGCTTTTCATAATTCGTGTGGCTTGTATGGGTAACGCTTGTGTGATAACGAATGTGTCGTGATTGGGTCGGGGCCTCGGGGCGCTCGCCACTTCGTTCCGTATGTGGCACCATGCCTCAGTTCCGCCCGTCTCGTGGATGCGTTTCTTTCTTACTGGCGTGCTACCCAGGCGCTCAGTGGGTGTATGCTCATCCTTGCGCCATTTTCCTCGGCAACCTGTGCCCTCGCGGCCAGACCGCCTCGCACATTCCGCCTCTTGCCGTTGCCCTGTGGACCCACACCGGGATCGAAGGGTGAACTGTACACCTGGGGGCGTTCACGCAGACTAGCCTGGCTACACGACCGGGTTTTTGTGTGCACTTATCCTGACGCGTGCCTGTGTGTGTATGCTTATCCTTGCGACTCCTTTGGCACCCCGTAGCCACAGGAGACTGCACAATGTACCCACACCGGAGATCAAAGGATTCAGCACACACTTCGGGACACCTATTCGGATTCTCCGGAGCTCACTAGTGAAGAATGGGACACCCTAAGCCTCGCTGAGCCACCAGAGCCCCTCTGCATCTGCACCGCCAGCGCACTGCCGCCTTGTGCCTGAAGCCGGCTCATCCCTGCCCCCCGAGCTGTGCGAGCCATATCTCCACCACCAAGCCCACGCGCAAGACCACCCCTCTGCTCCCTGAGCCTCACTGGGCCACCTGAGCCCCTCTGCGGCTGTCTTGCCGGCGCACTGCTGCTGTGTCTCTGGAGCCGGCTCACCTCTGCCAATCGAGCCACCCCTCCACCACCAAGCCCACATCCCACATCACCCCGCTGCCGCCTACAGCCTGGTCTCAAGAGAGCTTGCCCACCCACGCCACGGCCAGAATGCCCAAGCGCTGTCCCAAGGGGCTGAGAATGATAAACTGGGTTGCCCTCATCCAAATTTGCGCATCCGCCACCGACTTGCGCCTGTAGCCCTCTACCCCCAGCACCAACTCCCCGTGACTGGAGCCTTTGCGCTGATTTGCCTTGCAAGGTGGCCGCGAACTTAAGTAGTGCGCTCCACACTTGCGCTGTAACTGTCACGCCGCACTGTTCCTACTTGGGGTCCCATCCCCACAGTCGCCTGCGTGTCCCAAGCCCTCCCGGTGGCCGATAGTTCACCACCCGGTCGTCGCCTTCCCGACAGCTGCTCACTGTTAGTTCCGGCACGGCCAGCAACCTCACCCGGTGGGCACGGAAGCTGATGAGATGCCGTATGCTGCCGTGAAACCTGTTGTAAGTGGTCATCGCTGCCGGGATGGGCCCCCGGGCTCTGAGGGGCCCGGCGTGTATCAACTCCACCCGCGGACCTCCCCACATCTCCCCCGTCATCCTCATCAGTTCCCCCCATGCCATCAACCCCCCCAAGAAGGCCGGCCACCCGCCTGCTCGCCCCCATCAAGGTGGCCACCCCTCCCTCAGCCAAGGCCATTGCTTGCTCCGGCGAGGCCCCACTCTGCTCCTGAGTCCAAACCCCACTCCCCGGGCCCGGCGACAAAAGGTCATTCCACTCATTCAAGATATCCTCGACACTTGACGCCGCCTGGCTGAGCCCGCCTATGCCTGCCCGTGCCCCTCCAGATCGCGCCTCGGCGGTGCCCCCTCCTTGACCCTCCACAGTGCCCAGATGCTCCACCTCCCGCCGCACGTCCTCCATGCTCTCCAAAAGCCTCGATGCCATCGCGCCTGCCTCGCCCGCCTCACCGGAAGCCTGCCCAGACCGCTCACGCTGCGTTCCCTCAGATTCCTGCGTCCCACCGCCAGACCCATCCTGCGTGGCATAGCCTGTCTCCTCGAACGCGTCCTCCCACGCTCTGTCCATCATTGCCAACCTTTCCGCCCCTTCCCGTCGGTCCGCCTCCCCCCGATCCAGGTCCGGGCCCATGCCTCCTCTCACACGCCCTCCGCCAGCCCAACGCCACCCACTTCCGGCCGGACATCGCCCTGCAGCCCGCCTGATGATCAGCCCTGCAACCCCCCGTGCAAGCGCGAAAGAAAGCAGCCGGACCCACTTCTCCTTCCAGCCCACAGCCCCGCCACGTGCCGCTTCTTCGTCCTCGTCCTCGTCCCCATCCGCCACCTGCTCTCCCCATTCCGCGTTCGCCTCCATGCGCCGCCGCTCCCTGAAGCGCCGCTGCGTCTTCCGAAGGAATCCATACGCCGCAGGCCCCAGCCCACCGTACACCTCCACCCCAAAGGGGATGAAGTGATGTGGGCGGATATCCCCGTACGTCGCCACCTTGCTCTCCTCTATCTTCTTCGCCGCCGCCCCGGGGGCCATCATGGCCGCTCCCAGGTGCGCGTCTGACATTGGCCGCGCCGTGGCCACATCAAACAGCACATGCCGGCCCGGTCCCTCCGCATCCAGCACTGTCACATCCGGGCAATGATTCCGTGAGTAGGTCAGGTAGCCCGCGAAGTCATCGTGCAATGCAGACGCCAAGGGATAGGCAGACTTGGCCACCTCGGACAGCACCCTCTGCAGTTTGTGGGGGATGAAAGAGTACCAATTTCCTCCCCCAGCCCCCACTTCCCCCCGGCATGCCAGTAAGTGTGTCCCGGTGGGATCCCGCTCTCCTCCACAATCGGGGCACTCCTCCACCTGGCCAAGGAGGGGCTGCTCCGCATGAAGAATGTGCCGCAGGGCCACTCGGTATTCCGCCGAACTGAGCTCCAGGGCTGGGCAGCATGGAACACCCCTCAAGGATGTCGGCCTAATGCTGTTGTAGGTCACCGAGAAAAGCCAGGGGAGCCGAGACGCCCCCACGTGCCCAGCCAGCCAAAGCCAATCCGCAGAGTGGAGGACAGCAGCATAGACCCGTTGGGCACGTTTTTGAGACCTGCTGTAATCACTCAACTTCTTGATGTCGCCCGCCTTTGGCACTTGTGGTGGCAAATGCTCATGTGCTCCCCTCGCCTCCCCAATCACCTCCATCGCCCCCGACACTTTCTGCATGGCCGCTTGCAAGGAATTAACATACGGCAAGTCGCTTTCAGCCCCGAGGTCCTCGGTCCCCGCCGTCACTGTTGGAAAGAGCTCCCGCATATCCTCCCAGACTTAAGCAAACCTACCAAGCCAGGCCGCACTGCTCACCCTCGCCGCCTTAGTCAGGCCCATCTCATGCGGGAGGGTGGCAAATTCACAGGAATGCCACGTCAATCCACCGCCAGGCAGCAAGTCCCGCAACGCCCCCTGCATCCTCCTGTCATGCTTCTCAGCCGCCTCCCACATCATCTCCGGCGGCACACCTCGCAGCCAGAACCCCAGCCTCGGGTGGGCACAGAATAGAAGCAGGAGCCCCTGGGCCTGCGCGTGCCCAAGCTTGTTCAAGAGGGGCAGGATGCCACATAACTCCTCCTCCTTCTTCAACATCTCCACACTGACCGCCTCTGCCTTCCCCACCGGCACCTCCAAGACATCGATGAAGTCCAGCTCCCCCCGTGCACCCGGCATCCCGACCTCGAAGCAACTGGCGTCCCCCTCAGGCGAGAAAGCCGCTGACTTCACCGGCTGAATATCCAGGCCAATCGCCACTGCCTCCTCCATATAAGTCTCATACGCGAGCGCCGCGGCAACCGGAGGGCCCAGGAAGAAAGCGTCATCCAAGTAGGCAAAGATGACCACGCTAGGGTGTCCCTCTGAACCCGCTCCAGCACCACCTGCAACGGGGCAGCCAAGTAAAGCGGCCTCCGGGGGTCCTTTGCTGCTGGGCTGCGTGCCCTCCTTCGACTTGACAAATCGCATCACCGAGCCATCAACGCTCCCCAGCCGAAACCCCAGGTTCGCCTCCACCCCATAACAAAGGTCCGTCCATGCCCACGGCTCCGGGAAGTCCCGCTCGATAGCCTCAAACATTGCCTCATGGTGCACCTCATTGAAGGCATTCCTGGCATCTGCCTTGACACAGACCCATTCCGGGTGCCGGTCCAGGGCCGCCTGAACAGTGTGGACCCCCAGGTCCACCCCTCCCTTCACCGCAACCCCAATCTGGGCTGTCCGCAGTCCACCATGCTCATCATCCTGTCGACGCCCACAAAATCGAGCCCTGAGGGCCTTCGCACGCTGCCTGCATATGGCCTTTGCCACTAGCTTCCGGAGAACTTCGCCACACGCAATGGGCCGGACGTTGACGCCGAGGTCGTCCTTCAGCAACGCCACCAACCTAGCGCCTGCCAACCACTCCCGAACCCCCGCCGGGGCCCCACCTGCCGCCAGATGGTTGCCCACCTCCAACAGTGCATCTCGCCCACCAAGAGACATGGACCGCCCACATATGCTCCCAGCGCCACTGAGAGCTGCCCGGCCCCGAGGCCCGCGGCAGATTACGCATTACATCATCGAACGTCTTCTCATCCAGCTCAAGCGCCTGCCCCCGAAGCTCCTGCCGGCGATCCTCTCCCACATCTTGCCTCCTGCCTGTCCCAGCCGGGTGCAACCGCTCCAGCTTCAGCAACGTCTCCTCCGTCGCTGGTGCCAGCTTGGCCAACTCCAGCCTCTTTGCTGCCTTTCCCAGCTGCCCCGCCTTCACCAACCGCACAGCATCTCGCAGCACCCGTTCCTCATCCGCCTCGGCCACAGCTCGTCGATCCCCCGGCACCTCCGCATGCAGCCCCTCCCACTCGCCGCGTAGGAAGCGGGCGCAACGCTCCTTAATGACCTGGGCCACACCCTGCTTCACCCCCTGCTGGACCGGCTGAAGAACCAGGCGCGGGAGTAAAAAGAACAGCTTGCAGGCCTCGACGTCCTCTGTGTCCACCCGCATCCTCCGAAGCGCGACCATCACACACTCGGTGAACAGTCCCCACAACTTCTTCGGCACCATCAGGGAAGGGAAGTCGCTCACAGCACACTCGTCGACACTCAATCCTCGCAGCCATGTCCACCCCGCCTCTCCAAGCCCATCCGGGTCCCCCACCAAGCTCTCGCCTCCGTGCTGCCCCTGCGCCCGCCTCGCCGCCCGTGGATTGCCCCGGCCCCCACTGCCGCCTCCCCCCTGAGCCGGCGCACAACGCTGAGCATAACTAGCCAGACAGCCCCCACCCCGACCTTGATGCTGCCGCAATCCAGTCTCCGAGAGGATATGTCCACAGCTCTGCTCAGGGCACCGCGTGAGCCTCGCCGCAGACAGCAGAAGCCCCGATGCGTCAGGATGGCTCCGCCGAAAATGCTCCGTCAGGGCTCGTCTGCTTCCTAGGGCCCCCACTGAGCACCCCGGCACCGAGCAGACCACATTCCCCACCCGCTGTCCTGCCCCCTTCCGCCCGCCACCTCCCTCGAGCTGCGCCGACCCACTAGTCCCTCCCGAGGCACCCCCCAACGATCTCAGTGGCTCCACAGCCCCTCCCTCACCCGCCACATCAGCCCTGCGCTCTGCCCCCGCCGTCCTCATTCCTAACCTTACCCCGTGGACACCCTCACCCGCCACCCTCACCTCCTCTCCTCACCACCCGACTGTCCCATCGCTACAGCACCACTCCCAAGATCAACGCTAACCCCAGCCGAACGCCCCGACAGTTCCAATCGAAGTGACAGATGAGGGCCCTCCACACCCTCTCCGCTGCTCACTGCCATCCCACCCGCCAGACCATCCACCACTGGCCCCGCCCTCCCCGCTGACCCCCTCAGCCACGCCACCCGCACCCATGCCCGCACCCGCACTCGCACCCGCATCCGCAATCGCACCTCCTATTGGAATCTGCAAGTGCTGCTGATCAGTTTGGTGTAAAGCATGACTATCTAGACCTTGGTACAGTAGTCAGGATGCTCAAACCCTGAAGAAACCCTAAAGAAACACTGTGGAACCCTTAGATCTAGATCTGTAGATCTGCTGAACTAATCGTGGCCGTCAGATCACTGATGACCATCGGGAAGTGCGTAATGACTCCATCTGTAGTAGTCAGGAGTGTCACTGCGGTCGGTATGAACACGACAGTGACACGTAGGAGTCTGTTTCGTGAACTTTCACATAAGATCGCCAAATCGCCCAATCAGTAATGATGGCGCGCAAATGTTCGTGTCGTTTCGAGCTACGAACTGATATATCTTTTGATAATGAAAGTTTACGCTTGCTTTTGTGTAACCGAAACTCTCGAATTCCTACAGGTTTTGGGCCCACTTACTACACAGTAAGTGTTAACCTACGGTTGTATCACGCAATTTTTTCGCTGCGCGTTTTTCGGAAATGAGTATGAGACAAGACAAAGCCAAGCTTGCGGGGCGGACCCCACCAGGACTGGGTGTGGAATCTACTTACGGCGATATCTCGGAAGTGATGTCGGAAGGTGGAACTTCAGTTGGGGAGGACTCTGCGGCGTTGACAGCTCTTATCGATGAGCGACAACAACAGCTCTCTGCGCAGCAAGACGCGCGTATAAATGAGCTTATGAAGATGGTTCAGGTCCTGGCACAGACCCAGTTCGCTGCGAATCAAAATGTGGGGACGGGAGAAGCTGTTGCGTCTCCTGAGGCCGCGAAATCTGGTATGTCTAGTTCTGGTATGCACTCTCGCGTTGCGGGTGGTACTGCGAGCGTACCTTTGCCTCCTCTGGCGGAAATGTTGAAGAGTTTCAAGTCTGATCAGCTTTATTCTGGTCAGGACGCAGAAAATGACAGCAAGTGGCTGGAATTCCGCGGTAAAATTGTGCCATGTTTGCGTCACCGGGCGCTGGCGCTGCTCTTATCTGACGCGCGCGACTTGGAGGACATCAAGAACGACGAGCACTTCTCTGTGGCAGCGAATCAGTTGTTTCACGACTTTCTGTCGGCCGTGACTTCCAAGACGGCGAATGCGGTGGTGCAGACGTACAGTGAGGAGGCGAATGGTATATTGGCCTGGCGGCAGTTAGTTAAAATGCGTCGGAGCACGGGCCCTGCGTACTTTGTGAGGCAGGTCCAGGCTCTGCTTGATGACACGAAGAAGTTTGCATCGCTTGCTAACCCACTGCCGTTCTTTCTGAGTGCGCGGCAACTTCTCGACAGGGTGAAGGAATATGCGTGCACGAGCGAATTCCTGCCTACCGGTGAGAAATTTCATGTTGCCAGCCTGGAGGCGGTCTTTGTGGCTATGGTGCTGAAGTTCTTGAACCCGGCGTATGTTGTGGTACGTTCTATGTACTCCAAGAACAAGATACCGTCGTTCCAGGAGCTGAGTGACGCGGTGTGTGACCACTTCGACAACGTTATAGCTACTTCAGCGGCAGCTACGGAGACGGGTGCTGGAATCGTGGAGGACAGGCGCAAGCAGGAGGAGCAGAAACGTACTGTGATGCTCAAGAAGGTTCCGTGCCCCATATGTCATATGACTGGGCACTCGTCCAAGGAGTGTTTTGTGACTAACGAGGGCAAGCGGGAGGAGTTCCTCAAGAAGAATCCCAAGAGGAGGGACGCGATAATGAAGAGGGTCCAGGACTACCAGAAGCATGGGAAGCTACCCAATCGTGCGGCTGCTGTCACTGAAGCTCAGCAGGACCCTGGTGTGGATGCTTCTGGGGAGGCTCTGTATGCAATCTGTGAGCTGGACAGTGTGGTTACCTGTTTCTCTGAGGACATGCCCCAGTTTATCTCTGGTTACATTGGGGAAGACTATGCTGGTGTCTCCCTGTACAACTACTATGCAGTTCTGGGTGGACTTACATCTTCTGAGAATTCTTTCCCAGTTGGAGAAGAGGGCCAATCTGTGAGTGGTGTCTGTCGGTGGAGGTCTGATGCTTCTGTGAGAGGGCACTCTGCATTGAAGAAGCATGGTAAGAGGTCACACCCTTATGTGCCCAACAAGCATCGGTTCTTGTTGAACAAGCACAAGTACTTTCCGGTGGCTCCAGTGTACGACTCGTTTGTGTACATTGACACTCTGTGCACGGCCCTCCCTGGGAGGAAGCTTGAGCCTACCCAAGCCCTGTGGGAAGCAGGGAGGGAGCAGCATCTTGGGACTGGATATCAGATATCCCCCAGGCAGCCATGGTACACCACGGATGTCCAAGGTGTGCATAGCATGTTCATGGGTGGCTCTGTGGAAGTGTCGGACAGGGCATTGAAGGTGCTGGAGGATCATCACTTTCCTGCTGTTGGCAGAGTGGTGTGCCAAGTGAAGATGGAGTGTGCCAAGCACCTTGTGGCGGAGCAGCACGGTCTACTGCAGCGACTGATTGAGAAGGAGCCGGTCATGGTGCGAGGGTCCTTTGAGAAGTTGCAGTCATGGGTGACCTTGCTCAGCATGGTCACTCGGGACACGGTGCAGGCGGTTGAGGACTTCTGGACCTTGCTGGGATATGGTTATGAGGATGATTGGGACTTTGACTCCTCGTCTGGTGGCAGTGACGGTTCAGATCACAGTGGCTATGACTCTGAAGGCTCTTCTCATCGTGGTGATGACTCTTCGGATCCAGAAGACCATACCTCTGGAACCACACCAGATGCCTATGTGGTGCATGGTGTTGAGCAGGTTTCCTTTCAACATGCCTTCTCTTCTCACCCATTGCCTGAGTATGTGCATGCACTGGGTGGCTCTGATGTCAGTTTCATGACACCTGCAAGGGTTGCTGCTCGCCATCATGCCTGGGCCTGTCACACACCATCTAGACTCGGATGTGTGCCTGGTTTCAGTGATTCCTCTGACTCGGATGAGGAAGATTATGCGTCAGATACTGTGCCAGCTCTGGAGGATGCCTCTGACTCGGACGAGGAGGATGGTGAGCACTCATGGCAGCCCTTTGAAGGAGGGGGTATCCCCTCTGATGATTGGGCATCTGGGCTGTTTTACCCTCATTGTGGCGGTGACTCTGGTAACTCCATCAGTGCTCTGGATGCAGCTTCTGACACTAGCTCGGATTATGATGGCTATGCTTCAGAGGATATGCCTGATCTGGTGGACGCTTCGGACTCGGACGAGGAGGACGAGGTGTGCATGTTGCAGCCCCTGGAAGGAGTGGGTGGCGTCCCCTCTGATGATTGGGCATCTGGGTTATTCTCTCTCCCTTGTGAGCAACACCTCTGCCTCGAGAGCGCTGACCCTGGTACTGGTGCTGATTGGTATGATGATGCGCCTGATCTGGAGGATGGCAGTGGCTCTGATGATGACGAGTCAGGTGACTTACCAGGGGGGCATCCTATATGCACCCCACTTGCCCTGTGTGTTGCATCGGCGCACAGCAGGACTGACACATTCACCGGCGACCTGCCATTGGCTGCAGGCGGTGGTCAAGTGGCCATGTTGGACAGTGGTGCCTCCAAGCACATATTCAACTCGAGGGCCAGCTTTGGGAGTGACTTTGATGCCACTTCACAGTCTACTTTCAGTGTGGTGCAGGCGGGCACTGTCTCATCGGAGGGCAGTGGCACGGTGACCTTTGCCAAGCTGGATGTGCTTACTGGGCGCGCTGTTGGGCTGCAATTCACTGGTGCACACTGTATCCCTGGGCAGCCTTTCAATTTGGTGTCAGTGGTGGCGCTTGAGGATGCTGGTTTCAGTGTTGACTTTGGGGCCAGGCGGATATCCAGTGAGGGGATAACATTCTCATTCTCCAGGGTTGGCAACCAATACATCATATATGAGGATCGGGTGGCTGGCGCTCTGGATGCATATGTAGCCTGTGCAGCATACCACGATGACTCTGACCGAGATAAGTCGGACTGGAAGTTTGAGGGGGCTGCAAAGCACATCGAGGAGCATGGGCCGTTCTCTCTGGAACTCTTTGCCTCTGATGACAACCACATCTTGGGCAGCTATTGCACCGCTGGTCGCTCTTGCTTTGACAGGGACTGGGCAGGTGAGGCGTGCTATGGCAACCCTCCCTATCAACATGATATCATCCTGAAGTGCCTGCAGAAGGCACTCAGGGATTTTGATAGGGCACCTCAGTCCACCAGGTTTCTTTTGGTGTTACCCAAGTGGGAGACTGCAAGCTGGTGGCAGCTTACGTCGCAGTTTGCCATTGTTCATGAGTATCCTGCTGGGGAAACTATATTCTCGGCTCCACTGGATGCATGTTACAACGTGGAGCACCTCGAGATGTGTGGAGAAGACAGGGTGTGGGTCAGAGAGACCAAGTGGCCAGTGGTGGTACTGTACAAGGATGGGCATACAGCTATGAAGATTGACGCCAAGATGCTTGCACATCTTCGACTTGGACATGTTGGCGACATCACCATGCAGGACATGCTGGGCGAGGGGGTCCCCATGGGCATCACGGCTGCGCAGTATGCCAAGAGCCTGGTGCTGCGCTGCTCGGAGAGGTGTGTCTCCTGCAGACTGACCAAGGCCATCAGACCTTCTATGAAGCCTACGGGCAGGGAGAGGGCTGCGGAGATTGGGTTGTTGGTGTGGTCTGACACCTGTGGGCCTTTCAGGCACAGTGCTGGTGGGTACAGGTGGTTTGTTCTCTTCTTGGATGATTGCACATCCTGGTTGTGTGTGTACTTCCTGAAGAGGAAGTCCGACTATCTGGGGGCGCTGGAGGAGTTCCTGGTCGAGGTCAAGAAGCACAGGAGCCGCATGGGCCTGGAGGAGAAGTACCACATGGTCCTGCACACTGACGGCGACTCGACTATGATTGCTGGGCAGACGCAGCAATACTGCAAGGAGAGAGGCATTGAGCAGCGGCATGGGTCACCATACCTCCACGAGAACCAGTCTCGGGTTGAGAGGTCCCACAGGACGGTGCAGGCCATGGCTCGGGCAATGCTGGTGACCTCTGGCTTTGGTGTGGAGGTATGGCCGCTGTCTGTTCGGCACACCGTGTACACCTTGAACAGGACCTTCCAGCGACCTCTGCACAAGCAGTCCCCCTACTTCATACTGTATGGGAAACACTATGACCTCTCCCTTCTTCGGGTATTTGGCTGTCTGGCGTATGCCTTTGTGGACCCGGACAGCAGGGAGCATAAGCTCAGTGACCGAGCGAAGCAGCTCAGGTACGTTGGTCACTCTGAGGTCTCCTCGGCCTACTTACTGTATGATCCCGAGTCCGGCAAGATCGTCAAGTCTGGTATGGTGAGGTTCCATGAGGCTGTCGACAAGCTGGGCAAGGTGGTCACCACGTGGGATCCTTCAGCAGTGGCCCCACTGAGTACCAACTTCATGGTGACGGTGCTGGATGCGGAGTATCATGAGGCCCTTCCCAGTGGTTTGGGAGATGATATTCTTGGCATTGGTGCCTATTTACCTGATGAGAGCGACGAGATCTTGGCAGTGCTGAAGGTGCAGGCTGGCGATATGGTATGCTGGGTGAGCCTCAGAGACTATCTAGATGGCCAGCCCAAGCATATGGGTGCTGTGCGCTCGGCTATGCAACATGGTGACCTCAATGTCGACTACCCACTGTTCACTGAAGTCATGGCAGATGCTGGGAAGGAGGAGCTGGAGGCTGGGATCATATGCGCACGGGCTGTGGGACCCAGCTCATTCCCATACTGTGTGATGCTGCTCACAAACTTCACGCACATCGATCTGCCATTGGGTAAGGTACATTTCCCTCCTGAGCACACATGCTTGGCAGCAGCTGTGAAGGCGTGTGCTGGAGGATCAGTGGATGTGCTGCCACCAGGGGTGACTGAGCCGAAGGGGGTCAAGCAAGCTATGGGGGCGCCAGATGCTAATGAGTGGATGGAGGCTATCCAGACAGAGCTGGAGGCCCTGATTACGGTCAAGCGAGCTCTCGAGATGATGGACAAGGAGGATGTGCCCCCTGGGGTTCACCTGTTGGACATGGCTCTGGTGTTGAAGGTCAAGCTGGACAAGCATAGGCAGTTGCAGAAGCGCAAAGCGAGGGTGTGCGTGAGGGGCAACAAGCAGGAGTATGGTGTCGACTATTTCGACACCTTTGCCCCGTGCACTCAGTTGTCTTCGGTGAGACTGGTTATCATTCTGGCGCTGAACCTTTCCCTGCAGGTGTATCACATGGATGTGGAGACAGCCTTCCTGAACTCGACCCTCGAGGAGGATCTATATGTCCAGCTCCCTAGGGGGCTGGAGTACCAAGGGAGGACGTGTGCCAAGCTCCTCAAGGCGGTGTATGGCTTGAAGCAAGCGGGCAAAGAGTGGTTTGAGACCAGCGATGCTTTCATCATGGCCTACGACAAAAGGATGAGGCGCAGTGATGTTGAACCCTGTCTGTATTTCATCAGGGACTCTGACATCACAGTCATTATTCTGGCATATGTTGATGACTACATTGTGGCCACTGACAGTAGCACGTGGTATGACAGCTTCGTGGCAGCCTTCAACTCCCAGTATGCCTGCAAGGACTTGGGTGTTCTGGACCTTGTGATGGGTATTGGTGTGCGCTGGGGCCCTGGGGTGGCCTATCTCTCCCAAACTGGGTACATCTCCCAGATGATTGACACCTATGGACTCAAGGATGCCAAGCCTGCTAGTCTGCCCATGTCCCCAGGATGCTCTCTTACCCCATCTGATGGCAAGGATACCACCATCCCCTTCAGGGGGCTGCTTGGGCAACTGCAGTGGATTGCAAGGTGCTCACGCCCTGACATCATGGCAGCTGTATCTGCTCTATCCAGGTTCTGTGCGTCCTATGGCCCAGAGCACTTTGTGGCACTGAAGCAGGTTGTCAGATACCTCAAGGGCACCATGGGCTACGAGCTGGTGCTACGAGCAACCTCTTCAGTGCCAAGGGGGCTGGGTCTGGCATGTGGAGCACTACCGATGTGCATATACACTGATGCTGACTATGCTGGCTGCAAGACAACGAGAAAGTCCACATCTGGCATTGCTGTCTACCTGTGTGGGAGCTTGCTCATCTTCTCCTCGATCATGCAGAGATGTGTATCGCTGTCGACTACCGAGGCTGAGATCATTGCCATGTCTGAAGGGGCTCGGGAGATCAAGTACATCATGAACGTGCTGAATGACTTGGTGGACATCCGCAACCCGGTGCCTATGTACTGTGACAATCAAGGGGCCATTCATTTGGCCTCCGATTATGTCAACAACAACAGATCCAAGCACATTGAGGTCAGGAATATGTACATCCGAGAATTGGTGAAGTCCGACACAGCGGAAGCCTTGTATGTCTGCTCAGCGGACAACACCTCGGACATCTTCACCAAACCTCTTCCCCTACCACTATTCCTTAAACACAGGGAAAGCTTGGGGATCATGAAGTTGCAGGACACCACCTCTGAAGACTGAAGACTGAAGGGGGCACCATCCCATACTCTGGAGCTGGAGGGGCACCATCCCAAGAACTGGATATTGCTGACTGAAGGGGCACCATTCCCAAGAACTGGCAGTAGGACAACTAGACAGTCACCCTTTAGAAGGGGTATTGGAATCTGCAA
The DNA here is from genome assembly GCA_001247695.2 of Cymbomonas tetramitiformis. Lineage (NCBI taxonomy): Eukaryota > Viridiplantae > Chlorophyta > Pyramimonadophyceae > Pyramimonadales > Pyramimonadaceae > Cymbomonas > Cymbomonas tetramitiformis. Next base: position 14,409 of record LGRX02010793.1, read on the forward strand.
GTGCTGCTGATCAGTTTGGTGTAAAGCATGACTATCTAGACCTTGTACAGTAGTCAGGATGCTCAAACCCTGAAGAAACCCTAAAGAAACACTGTGGAACCCTTAGATCTAGATCTGTAGATCTGCTGAACTAATCGTGGCCGTCAGATCACTGATGACCATCGGGAAGTGCGTAATGACTCCATCTGTAGTAGTCAGGAGTGTCACTGCGGTCGGTATGAACACGACAGTGACACGTAGGAGTCTGTTTCGTGAACTTTCACATAAGATCGCCAAATCGCCCAATCAGTAATGATGGCGCGCAAATGTTCGTGTCGTTTCGAGCTACGAACTGATATATCTTTTGATAATGAAAGTTTACGCTTGCTTTTGTGTAACCGAAACTCTCGAATTCCTACACCTCCCTCATCCACCCAAGGCAACCGCCGCCAACCCATAAGCAGGCCGTTCTCCGCCTCCCTACTCTAGCTGTCAACCGTCCTCACCGCGACGCGCCGCCCGCCACCCCGCCTGGACAGGAAACCGTCATTCTTACCCGGGCCTCTCGGCCTGTCCTCCAGGAACACCTCCTCCCTCTCCGGGTTCCCATCAAGGTACTCAACCACAGTCGCCCCCTCCACAGATGCCTCCCCCCCAACCGCCCACCATACCAACTGCACTCACCTGGCCAATACACCTCCACCAGGGTGCCCACTGGCAATGCCGCCATCGCCGGGGCCTCATCCTGCCCAGCCGATCTTCCACCATCAACACGTCCCTCATACGCCTGATTATTCTCCTGATTTTCAATATTCATGAAGTCTGAAGATAACCGCCAAGTGCCGCCCGCCACCAAACACCCAGCCCCTAGAAATCCTACCCCACGAGGTAAAACGACATTCAGACCCCATCGCCCTGAAATGAGCTGGTCGTGGCCTCTGGCGTCCGGCCCCTCACCCCGGGGAAAGGGGTGGGCCGGTGCTAACCACCATCAAGCAGAGTCTTCCGTCAGATACTTAGGCCATAAGCTGGGTTGACCTGGAGGGTAAGCCCCCCTGAAGAGTTTCTGAGCACTCCCTCATAACCCCTAAAAAGTAGAACCAACTCCTCAAAAACCGAGAAGAAAAACCGACCCGAAACTACGTCAACCGCACGGGAGGCTGAAACTTCCGCGCCCCGAAGGTCACCGGTACCCTCGACCTGCTCCCCTACCGATGTGACATCTGGCAGTCGCCCGCTCCAATATTCACAATATCCACGAATTCACATATCCACAATATAAACAAAATCTACACAACCGAGTTCCCAGCCGACGAAGGCAACAGCCAACACCCTGCACCAAGAACCTCAGCAGGGATGCCAAGAAATCCCAGGAAAGGTCTGGACCGTAGAAAGCAACGGCAAGCGACGACCACCTCGCGGATCCGCCCTTACGGGCCCGGGTCCAGACCACATCCAACAGATCCCCATATAGGCCCACGCCACCAGGTACCCAAACCCCCAGCGTGGCAACCCCCGAATTTCGGGGCGCCGGGCAGTGTGTGTGTGTGTGTGTGTGTGTGTGACTGGTGGGCATGCCAGCAGGGTCCGCTTACTCCGTAACCCTGGGACCAACTATTGTTGGGCGATGATTGGTCACATCGTATCATCTTTCCATGAAGCTTTGCATCTGGGTTGGGAATATGTATGAGTTGGTGGTATCTTGTCACGGCCCCGCCCTGCTCCTGAATTGCTTCTCACATCCACTGGGATGATGGTGGGCTGGCTTTTGTCGGCTCATCTCATGCCATTCAGTGTGTGTGACTCGAGAGTCTTGTCACGCATAAAAGTAGGTGAACTGATCTGGGGGGCGCTGGGGTCTCCAGAGGAAGGACACCGGGTCCTTTGGCACGGAAGCTCTCACCCGCAGCGTGCCCATCCTTATGACAAGCATGCCCTATGAGGCAGGGCCAGTCCTGTCAAGGCAAAATTTGGAATCTACACAAAACGAGGGGGACCCATGCTCCTCCTTAGCCCCCTGGACCCTCACCTCCCAGGTCAGCCCATGGGTGCCCTTGGCATCGACTGTGGGCAGGGCGCGTGAACAGGGCCGTGCGGCCCCTCAGTTTGAGAGCACGATAGACATAGCAGAGCTGGAAGATGTGGCCAACGTGAAGAAACTCACCACCATCCCGTACACCCCGATGACGATTTGTTGGAAAAGAGGGTCGCTGAAGAGTGCGTCAGGGAGCGGAAAGCGGGATTCCACAATTGGTGAAATAGTTCTCAATGCCATCACATATGGGAGTGATAAGATTGGTGAACTTCTGGAGGCAATGACCAAGGAAGGCGACGGGGCCGTGCCAGCACTCGGGGCATGGATTGCCAAAAATTCGGAGGCGGCGATTGCATTGACTCCTAAAGAGGTGAAGTTAGTATTCGGATGCGTAAAGCTCGCACAGCAGAAACCATCACTAGCACGTGAGCTTGCACAAGGACTAAGAGGTGAGCTGAAGTGTACACAGATCCTAGCAGCCTTGGAGGCATCACCTTTAGCGAAGCTGGAGGTGGCCTTGGCCATGGTGCCGTTTTGCTCGGACTCGGATCCAAAGGCTAAGGGGACAATCTTAGGCCATCTGAACCATTTTGAGAGAGCACAGGTGGAGGCTGGCTTTGGGCTTTTGATTGAGTCCAGCAAATGACACGTGGCATAAGACTGTGCTGGGATACGCAACAGAAGCTAGGAATTTCGGTAAGCCTTCTTTGCAAAGTAAAGGGAATGTCTGGGTTAGAGTTTTTCTCGGGGCCGTATTTGTATACGGAGTACGTGTGTAGTTTTATGGCCTCACTCACATGAAGTGACTCTTATCTTTGTCACGTGGCTATACTGTGCAGACGAGAGTGCACTCGGAATGGAGAGTCGTGCGCGGATAAATTAAAAATCGCATATGCCATTCGATTAGAAGTGCCATTTCAAAATTACAGCTGTGCTAGCGTGGGCATGCATATTGCATTATGACAATGGACCACACCGCAGTTAAAATGGCATTCCAGGGTTGTCTTGGTATTTATTTTGGCACCGATTAACTGCCATTATGGCTTACAGCATGATGCCTAGTCGGCTTGCTGTTCGGCTCGTTTTACATGCACGCTACGACATGATGCCTATGCAACTATGCCAGGATCGCGACGGGGAGTCTCGATCGATTGGACATGTAGGCGGTGCTACTTTCGAACATCAACTAGTACGAATATTTTCTATAATTATTTTGTGCACTTGATTATCTAAAATTGTTTTACCATATATACTGGGTTCCCCATCAGTCTTCATATACGAGGTGTGTCCTTCGTAAAATAAGCGACCCCGAACTGCTATCCAGCCTCAAGCTGTTTTGTCCAACAAGTTTACTGTGATTGCCACCGGTGATAATCGGAGTTCTCAGCACTGCTCTTCATAATTGTCTACGACTTTTCCGCAATAATGCGTGATTGTCCATTCGCTGTACCCCGGCCCAGATTTGCAATTGATGTGGACCTCCCCTCAGTACTGTTCAGGTGATGTGCCAGTTTATCAGTATATACGCATATTGTCTTGATATACCATACTAGCATACTCGATCACGATGATGCCATCGCCTATCGCGCGATTTCGTCGCAGGAATTGTAAACCAATGTGGCGAGGGCACCTCATTAACGCGGTCCACAAAAGTGGCGGCACATGTTCGCGAATCACGAAACCGGTTTGGTGTGCTCACCAAAGTGCCCCAAAGTGTACTTGGTCGCCCCAGACATTCGAGTAGTAGTAGCAGCAGCAGGGAGGACTATATCGTAGTGATGGTAGTGATAGTAGTGGCAGTAGTAGCAGCAGCACTACTACTACTACTACTACTACTACTACTACTACTACTACTACTACTACTACTACTACTACATCTACTACATCTACTACTACTACATCTACTACTACTACTACGACGACGACGACGACTACTGCTACTACTACTACTACTACTGCTACTACTACTACTACTACTACTATTACTACTACTACTACTACTACTACTACTACTCCTACTCCTACTCCTACTAGTAGTAGTACGAGTACGAGTACGAGTACGAGTACTAGCACCACTAGTACTACTAGTACTACTACCAGTACTAGTACTACTACACTAGTACTAGTACTCCTACTAGGAGTAGGCGGAGTAGGAGTAGGAGTAGGAGTATAGGAGTAGGCGTAGTAGTAGTAACAGTAATAGTAATAGCAATGGTAACAGTAGTAGGAATGGGAATAGGAATAGTAGTGAAAGATTTACTCCTAGAAGTACTAGGAGAAGATTTGGTAGGAAACGAATATGAAACGCCATCTTCATCGAATCTGTACACAGCCTAGCTACCAGAGCCCGAGGTAGGGGCGGCGCAGTTAGCTCTAGAAGTGTTTAACCTGCGACGGACCACCCGAGCCGACGGATGGCGCCCTTTCAAGCCAGGAACCCGCGCCCATCGTGGGTGGTTTATTAATCAGCATGCGTGGCCATTGGTGACCAAGAGGACTGGCGTTCCGCGACAATTCTCTCTAGGAGCTGTTTGGAGATTTGCTTTGACACGGACGCCCGTTGCGACGTAATGAAGGAATCACCATAGAGCGACGCCGCTGCTGGACGGACTGCCTGCGGGGAAACTGGCAAGGCACAAATACGTGGTGTGCGCCCATCAATGCACTATTATATAACAATCACATTGCGAACGTGAGGCTATCCTAAAGAACGGTGCGAGTGAATTTCGAAAGGACTGGAAATCACTATCAAATTGAGCCTGCACCTCGATGGTCGACGAAGTGGTGATAGTCTACGATATATCCGGCAACTATGATTGATAGATAGAGCTTCGGGACTTAGGAAACGATAGAGCTTCCGGGGATTTATAGCGGGGGGTGGAGGGGCAGCAGCGGTTCAAGAAATTGACCCTCCCCGGGACTTGCAATTTTCCTGTCGGCACCCAGAACTTGCGTTTGCGCACACAACGGGGCGGGCGGGCGAGTGCCCCACGAGATCATCACTATCACGCGCGCGGGGCGGGCAGGGATCGTGCTCCTACCTTGATACCACCATCGCGCGCGCGGGGCGGGCAGGGATCGTGCTCCTACCTTGATACCACCATCGCGCGCGCGGGGCGGGGGGAGTGTCCCACGATTCCACCATGACGACATGAAATGGGCATTCATCGGCACAAAGCTGTTATTCGTCGATAACACATGGATGGTTGTCGATACATTATCGATGTTTGTCAATAACCATCAATATTGATGTGATTGGCCATCGACATTATGTGGTTTTAATCGAAAAACCGTCAATAATTCATCGTTAACTGCCAACATTTCATCGCGATGAGTGCTGGAGTTTTGGCTATGCGCCGACTTGTAAAGAGCGAAGAATCGTACGACATGTCATATGTGTGGCTCCAATAGAGCCCCATAACACCCCCGACATGACCCCACGCCCCACCACTGAGGGAATTTGTGAGATGCGGTTGCTCCACGCTACGTAAATCGCCTTACATTTGATCTTCGTACGCGCCGCGATTTTTTTTTTAATATTCCAACTTTTTCGTTGACCAGTGGGGTTATTACGAGTCACGGGCGTGCCCCCGGACTTGCATTCTGCCTGTGGGGGATAAGCATCCGTTATGCATATTGTAGTATCCACTCTGGCTTACCGTTATTCATATTGTCATGCACATTGTTATGCATATTTGTATGCATATTGTTATGCATATTGGTTATATAGTATTCACTCTGGCTTACCACCACGCATTGTGCGATATATGCCAAGCAACAGAGGCATCCGATTGTCAAATCAGACCGTGATAATCACGACGCGTGTCCCGGCGCGACGGGGCAAACAAGGCTACACACGAAGCGATTCACAGCGTGAAACACACATACTGCAGGTATGAGCGAAGGTTGCTGCATACACAGACCATATTAGCATGCACCACGTGATTATCTCTACACGTATAGTAATGCATGCTGCGTTACGAACACATGCATGTAGGCAGCCGGCTCGATAACGCGTACCCTTGGAAAATATAAACGTCTCAAAGCCGAACTTGTGCGTGGTTGTCAGGAACGGACCGTTCACTGCGCGTGCGTATATGCACTATTTGCAATATTCTAGCAATAGTCGCACTGACCACTATTCTTACAAACAAGTCGTGACTTTGTGTACGATAGGTGTATTGTATCCGTGCTGTCCTGAGCTGAGCTTTGGATGCAGCTGGCTCGTTTACACACGCGGATGATACTGGGTTGTATGCATTGATGGAAGAATATATAGCTCATACGCCATGGCTTGTACACGTCGTATCGAATATTGCAAACGTTTCGTACGACGTGCCGTTGTTAAGCCTCCTGTCTTGTCTTATATATAATTACCGATTTCGTTACAGGATTTCGGATCTTCCGGATGCAATGCATGTAGGTAATCAACCCGGTATCTTCGCAACACGTTGTTGCAATACACCATCACGTACCCATCCTAGAGTAGCGTGTCATACAGTTCATGACCAAGGGTTACAATCATATCATGCATGTATCATCTCAACCGTCGTGTGCCATCACGTATCAGGACTGCCACCGTATGCTACAGTGACACCATTCGTTATTGATGGAACTTTATTAGGTAATCGTACTGGAAGTAGTCAGTCTCCTCCTAAATCTCTGAAAACGTTTATTACGCTTCCACCGCCTAAGGCGCAATAGCCGAAGGTGTTGACTCTCTCTTTTCATATTTTTCTTATTGGCCGCATTATTTGCAGGGGTCTTCCAAGACATATTGCATAACGTGTAGTGCAGGAATGTATTCGTTCTATCGAGCACCCATACACTACTCATGGCAGAATCTGGTGAACCAGGCTTCGGACCCAAAATCTTATGCACTGCCATGTCAAAAATAGTGAAACCAATAGCATCCCTGCCATGGTGAGCATATAGTGATGGGCAATACAACCCCCCGAATGCCCTGTCGCCAACGACATCCCATTATGCATATTGGTTATGCATATTGTTATGCATATTGGTAAATATAGTATTCACTCTGGCTTACCACCACGCATTGTGCGATATGTGCCAAGCAACAGAGGCATCCGATTGTCAAATCAGACCGTGATAATCACGACGCGTGTCCCGGCGCGACGGGGCAAACAAGGCTACACACGAAGCGATTCACAGCGTGAAACACACATACTGCAGGTATGAGCGAAGGTTGCTGCATACACAGACCATATTAGCATGCACCACGTGATTATCTCTACACGTATAGTAATGCATGCTGCGTTACGAACACATGCATGTAGGCAGCCGGCTCGATAACGCGTACCCTTGGAAAATATAAACGTCTCAAAGCCGAACTTGTGCGTGGTTGTCAGGAACGGAGCGTTCACTGCGCGTGCGTATATGCACTATTTGCAATATTCTAGCAATAGTCGCACTGACCACTATTCTTACAAACAAGTCGTGACGTTGTGTACGATAGGTGTATTGTATCCGTGCTGTCCTGAGCTGAGCTTTGGATGCAGCTGGTAAGCATCCGTTATGTATATTGTTATGCATCCCCGTGATGCGCCTTGCACAATTGGTGTCCCGAATCCCAAAACAAGATCCGGCTGATGAATAAACCGCTCTGCGTGCTATGAAACCGGAGTTAAAATAATAGAAACAACTGAATGGGAGCACTACGTAATCGCCGTTTGTTTGTTTGTCTGTCCGTCTGACATTTGCTTGTGCGCTTATGCTGTGTGTGTGCGCGCGCATGCGTGTGTGCGTGTATGTATAAGCAATATATGCCGTATGGCGTCGTCCGTCGTGCAAGTGCGTGATGAACACATTATGTTATGAGCAGCACCCAGCTGCAGGCATCCGCGTTACACTGTCATTATTAATGCCGGTATTACCACCACGCATCGTGCAATTTATACCAAGCAACGGAGGCATCCAATGATTGCATCATGCCGTGATATTTACGCATCGTCCATTACACTGCCGGGCTGCATCAGTTGCCTTGTCAGACAATCGGATGTATAACGGATCTACATTATTTAAATACACACTGGTACATGCCAGTGCGGTGTGGTAATACGCCAGAGTTTATTTGAATTTATAGCCACTCTCGCTTACCACAATGCACGCTGCATCAGGTATCGTTTATTAATCCCTGGACAGCAGAGAGCCGAAACATATTTTGAGAGCCTCTACAAGTTTGGTAGTGAGGGTTCTTGTTTACGCACCCGGGATATACCCAATACTTGTCGACTGATTATGAAACGTATTTGTGCCTATATGAGATCCAAGCGGGAACTCCAGTATCACTTTTACCGGAATCTACATGTCGCCATGCATTTGCACCTAAATAATGCAAATCCACAGTTGCTCCGGCGATTTTAATCTACGCTGAGCCGGGGACACAGTTATTGCGGAAGTTGCGAGACAAGCACCACTAAGACGGAGACACCATGCAACTGCCCTGTTCAGCAACCCTGGGCCTGCTTTCCCCGGGAGGCGGACGACACGTGGTTCAGAGGAAACATGTCTTTTTTGCAAGCATGCGCGCTTGCTATTGTGGAATGCAGTGAACAGGAATGGTCGCAGGATAAAGTCGATGCAATGGACATACATATCCATTGAAATTATGATTGAATCACTTGAATTATGCAGCCAATGCGCCAATTTGTGCCACAATAACTACTTTTATCACAAGATGAAAATTCCAGCGGGCCGCCATGTCAATGTTAACGGTGTCGACTCTTGTGGCACCGAGTGCTAACGACAAACTTCAGCATGCCATACTATACCTAAATGCCCAATAATGCATGTACACGAATGGACCTATTCTCTTTTAGCAAGGCAATTTTCATTGTTGATTGGGTCGAACGCTGATGGCCTTGATGTACTCTCCCATAGATGGAACCAAACCAATTCCCCCTGCGGGTCCAACGCAATAAGCATTCGTTCAACTCCGTGCTATCTGCAACCCGTTAGTTGTGTGGTCTTAAAGTTTATATTGATTTCCTCATGGCCAAAAATGCATGTTCCGAGTGCACTACAAGAATATAAGTGTGTTCCCTAAGTGTATAATAAGTGTCCCTGTAAGCCCGGCACCTGAGCCCGTGCTCAGTGCCCCTGTAAGCCCGACACCTGAGCCCGTGCTCAGTGCCCCTGTAAGCCCGACACCTGAGCCCGTGCTCAGTGCCCCTGTAAGCCCGGCACCCGAGCCCGTGCTCAGTGGCCCTGTAAGCCCGGCACCCGAGCCCGTGCTCAGTGCCCCTTTAAGCCCGACACCTGAGCCGTAAGCGAGTGGCAAAAAGGTTTAGACGGACCGTGGGGAGAGCGAACACTCTCTTTGGCTCTTCGCTGCGCCATTTGCTCTGCGGACCGCCGTTGGCCACTCAAAGGGGAACTGCTGCGCCGATGGTTGGTGTGAATATTCTCGTCATATGGTGTCCGATCGGGGTTCATCTGCATCCTCCAAACCCCATTCCTACAGAAAGTCTATACCCTGATCTCTCTTCTACAAAAATCAAGTCCCTTTGAAACCAATCATCAGCCGGGGTCTCTGGTGGGGGCCCTGGCTCTGCACCTGGCCTCTTGGTGGGCTGTAGTCGTACGGTTCCATGTCCTCGGGGAACTGTACCACCACCGTGGTGGGCCGCTGGAACGCGGGCTGCTTAGACCTCTGAACCTGCGCAGACTGCGGCCTGGACCCGGTTCTGGCAGCCCCAAGAAAAAGTCCCACCCCCCCTTCCCGTCCCCTGATGCTCATCACTCCGGGAGATCGCAAGAGACCAATTTGAATTCTGGGTTCAATGAATATGGCAATATGCAGATGATGCACCTATACGATCAGAGAGCCTTCTCTTATCGGACGGCTCTCACAGCCCACTGGTGTGACGAAGTGGAGGTTTCTCCCTGTTTGGCGCCCTCACCTTCGGTGCCGGAGGGTGCGAATTGACGCACTGAGTGGCCTTTGGTGTACTTCCTGGCCCGGCGTCCCGCGGTCCGTGTGCCCACCCTTGAGTGGTGGCGATGAGTCCGCATCCGGGTCGTTCTCATATGCTTGGAGGTTGGCGCTCCTTGGCCGGCTTTCGATCACAACAGGCGGCGGTTCAGTAGGGTCGTCATGTCCATCATGTGCCTCATGCGCGTCAATAGGCGGTGCGGGCGCTGGCTCTTCCGCTATGGCGCGCCTCCTCGGGTCAGCGCTTGGCGGCCGCCCCGAGATCTCCGCCTCTCTGTTCAACAGTATTCCCGGACGCCACCCAACCAGACGAGCTTGGTGTTGCGTCATGCGATTTCGATGAGTGATGATGCATGCGGACATGAGATCGAACCAACCCGCTGTCTGAAGGTAAGACTGCACGGCGCCAGGCATACGGGGAAGCCGCTTGAGCATCCCCCTCCGGTTTCGGCGCTCTGTGCGGATCACGCGCGGCCGGGCACGCAAAAAAGAAAGAACTCCAGGAGCGGCGAAGGAGCCGGTGTCAGCGCGACCTGTCATGCCTCCAATTCCTTGGCTTGCGTCCCGGCGCCAGGAGCCCAGCCAGATTCTCTCATGTTGGCGCAGGTGAGGAGGTGAGGAGGGCGCTGGTGCGCGGCAGGCGCATACTCCAGCGGACCCCTGGAGGAGCGCAGATGTGGCGGCCACCAAGGCAAGCTGAACAAGAAGGGGGTGCGAAACGGGGGGCGCGAAGGTCGCACCGTATGATGATGGGGGGAGCGTTTTCGAGCACCAAGGGGGGCGGAGCGGCGGCTGTGGTTCCCATCACCACACGCCCGGCGAATCCCGCTGGCGCAGGGGGGCCCGGCGCAGGGGGGCCGATGTGTCGATCCTTCATCCGGCTTGACTCTACCACGTGCGTTGAGCTTGGACCAGGACCCGCATCTTGTCCCTGCTCCCGAAGCGTCAACCTCACTGCAGCCTCCAATGTCTCCTGTGCCACGGCCAGCCCTCCACCGTCCCCTTGCGCTGAGCACGCAGCCACAGACATCTCTTGCTCCGACCAAACCTTCAGAGGCGGCGGCAAGTTGCTGAGGCGCAGCTCGCGTTCCGTGTTCCGTATGAGGATTCCCCCCGGCGCACGGCACGGACAGTGACGTGGCGCTCAAAGCTGCCCCCGTTCAGATCCCGCGCCACGCCGCAGCCGCAGGATCCACCGAGAACGCGTTTGCTCCAACAGCAGGGCAAGCACACGGATTCACAAGGGCGCCTCTGCGTCACCTGCGGTGGGTGACGATGGTGGACCGGCCTTAATGATGTGACCTAACTACCACTTGCGGCAGCAGGGAGGCATTGTGGGAGCGGGAGCAGTTGTAAGAAAAGTCGAAGGATCGCAATCAAAGCTGCCAACATGTCAGCCGGGCGAAGCGGGAAATGTGCTGTGCTGCCCATCTGCTCCAAGCGGCCCGCCTTCGGGCTCCCCCGCCGCGGGCTTCCCGGCTGCGCGCTACTGCATCTCCTCGACAGGCATCTTACACCGTTTTGTCTCCATATACTATTTATTCTATTCTCGTAGTCATCAATATATAAACTCGTCAGCATCATTAATCTCTACAGTATATCGCACTGAAAGAAATAAACAGTACAGACAACCGCAAGTGGCCCCCTAGACCCG
>LGRX02010795.1:0-26317 GCA_001247695.2 Cymbomonas tetramitiformis
ACACCGACGGCTAGATCACCGGCTGTTACGAACCCCGACCCTGCTTCCAACACCGACGCCGACGTTGCGACGAGGAAGTATCTCCAAGAGCAGTCCAAGCTTGTGGACGAGATCTACAAAGGACGGCTGCGTCGGACATGGGCCAAGGGTATCCGCGAGGATATCCTTGGCGACAAGAAGCACTACTTCAGCGGTACGGCCGACGCGGAGCTCTACGGCTACGGCCCGCCCGTGTCCCATCAATCGATGCGGGTTGTGAAAACAAACACACAGTGAAGCACTACAAGTCAGGTGCTACGCTCGCATATGTCAACCGTGAAACTGTGAAGCTATACACAAGATAATACGATGTGTTATAGCTTCCGCCGAAAGAATGTGATGACAGCCCCTAAGGTGTCAGGTGTGGAAATGACAGATGCTATGAATTGTCTGACTACCGAAGTCGATATCGGAGATGGCGCTGATGACAGTGAAGAAGTCATAGTAGTCGAGCCATATCGGTGATGACACAGATGACGATGACACTGTCGGCGTGCCAAATCCAGCACACCACCTCGAGTGAGGTGGGCAGACCAGAATGAATACACTCATACCAATCTCCATACCAGTCCAGACCAGAAAGAACCACAATCATGCCTGCCAGGGCTGAAAACCCCAAAAAGCTGGACAAAGTCCACACGGTCCTGGCAGGCCTATCAGCTCCCTGTCTCTAGTGCCTCTCCTCCACCGGGGGAATAGTATGCTGCTGTGCCCTGAGGGTCCGCACACCGCGGTGCCATGCAGCCGGATGCTTCGTCAAGGATATGACAAGGAGTACCCGAAGGCAGGTCCAAGGCACCCCGTCACCGTCAGACTTACAGACAAAGGAAGATGTAGGGAGGGTCACAGCGGGTGGAGGCAGAGGCTCTCACGTACGAGACAGGTGCCGGTCACGGGTCCCCGAAGGGTACATAAGGTCGTAGGAGTCAAGGTACGGCATGCAACATTCACATAACAGGTCTTGTGCATGCTTGCTAAACCTCTAGGCTAACTGTCATTCTATCGGTTGGTTGTATTCTGCACATATTTTCAAAACCAAATCATAAAGTACCTGCAACAAAGTACCTGCAAAGCACAGTCAGATACAAAACCCAAAATAGGACAAAACAGAGGGTACTCACAGTCAGATCATGCTGTTGCTTTCTGAGTAGGCCTCCATGTCGAAAATCCAAAAATTCTGGCAGCCTGAATCATTGCCTTTTGCATATCCATGTAGCTGTCAAAGAGCATGTTGAAGTAGGGCACGGTGTTCTTGGTGGGAGGAACCGGCTTGGTGTAGGGGTCAGCCAAGTTCTTCTCCGAAGGCACCCTCCAGCATATGATCCAGCCCAGTCTGACAAAGTCTCTGAGCATATGGAATCTGACCAGAACATGTTTGATCTTCTGGGATAGTGGGATGTTCTCAGCAATAGATCTGCATGCATCATTATCCAGGAGAAGAGGAACTGGAAGTTCCAATCTGGGACAGGTTGCTGAGGCTGGTAGGTATTCTGTGCTTCTCATATTCTGATAGTCTACTGGCCTGCGGTCTGATTCTGAATAAATCTCGAGCTCATCTGTCACTGACTTGCCATCAGGCCTGACACCACCGACTCCTGTACCCGTAGGTGTAGTGTAGTCCAGGAGTTTAGTCAGGAGAGTGCCCGGTTGTAACCCAGGGTAACTGAATGCAATGTCAGTGGCGACCCTCTCTGTTTCAGTGATCTCAGAATCGAGTCCAGTAGTAGAGGGTGGCTGTCCTTGAATAGGGTGTTGGATATAGCCGAATATTTCTGTTAGCATAAACATGAGAGATACTACCCGCTGAGCTGCAGTAGATGCTGCAACATATTCTGAACCCGTAGAAGATGTCTCTGTGATAGTCTGTCGGACTGTACCATACTGTAGAATCGTGCCACAGAAGAATATCACCATGCCAGAGTATGATCTAGCTGAGTTTTCCAGGTCTCTGGCCAGGTCAGCATCGGAGTACACAAACAGTGTGAGCACACGTGCTGGCCTCTCAGGGTAATAGAAGGCCATCCTGTAGTGTGTTGTGCAGTCCAGATACTGTGCAATTCTGATAAGAGCTTTCATTGAGTCCTCTGAGGGACAGGCCACAAAATGTGATAGGTAGATAACTGCATAGTAGATATCTGGCCGTGAAGTCCTGCTGTGCCAGAGCAGAGACCCAAGGATAGACCGATAGGGCTTTACCAGAGTGAGGTCAGGGTCTGCTGGTCTCGATATCACAAGCTTAGAGTCCATAGGTGTGCGGAAGGGTCTCTCGGGTATGTTGATAGCTGTCATAAGGTCCTTAATTTGCCGAGACTGATTGAGGTACACCCCCTGGTCATCATGCTGTACTGTCATCTGAAGGATAGAGGATATAGGACCCAAGTGTTTGGCCTTAAAGGTTGCTCTGAAAGCAGTCCAGAAGGCTCTCTCAAGAGCCGTGGAACAGGCCATACCAAAGTCATCCACATATACCACACACATAGCCTTAACCGTAGGCGTGTAGATGAAATAGATACAGGCATCATGTGTAGACTGCCTGAATGATTGTCCCATGTATTTGAAACTGAGCATAAACTGTTTAACCATCCTCCGTGCCATGATGCACCGGCAATCTTGAGGCCGCACAGCGCATATGAGAGTAATGCATAGCTGTAGCCCTTAAAAGTATAGCCAGAGGGAAACTGAATCCACACGGGGAACTCAAGCTTAGCATGCATAAAGGCCTGAGACACGTCCAGATGTGACACCACCAGCTGGAATAGAGCTGCAAATATGAATAGCAGTCTGACAGCTGATATCTCTGGGGTAGCTGAAGAGGTCTCCCACGGAAGGTAGCCTGTAGTTCTGCTGCCGTCACCAGCCATACGGGCTTTAAATATCCGATAGGGCTTGCCTGCCCCAGTAGGGTCAGATTTGAATGGCATAGACAGTACAAATAGTGTAGTAAGGTACTGTGCACTAGCCGGAGGTGTTCCCAGCTTGAGCTTCTCCTGATTAACCATATCACCAACCTCCTGATCCATAGCTTTTAGCCAGTCTTCAGACTGTGGTGAGGATAGGGCCTGTTTGACACCGTGAGGTAGCTTAATTTCTGCGAGGAAGACAGATACGCTGTCCGGCTAAGCTCGCGGGGGAACAAACTGATCATCCACTAAACAGTGCCTGGCCGAGGCGTTATGCTCTCGGAAACCCAGACAGTAAACAATGACTGTACTACTGTACTGTACTACTGTACAGTACAGTGCTAGGATGTCACGGACACGAAACGGAAGCAGGGTCAGGCTAGGGGCTAGTCAGAGCCCATAATAACTAAGCCTAAACCCGAAGTCCAGCACACCACCCGTGGGTGTGACTACCTAGCAAGGCAGGTACAGGGTATACAGCCACGTGATAAAAAACAAACACCTACGTGCAACTCGGTGGAAACCGATCACTTCTAGCTGGGTGCCGGGGTCTTGACCCGGTCAACCCACTACTGGGCTAAAGCTAATCAAGCTGCCAGGATGATTGAAAAGTAACTCAGCCACTTTGAAGCTGGTCAGCAGAGCCGAGTTCAGCGGTTGGGATGTAAATACAGAGGAATCCCGAAGTGAATTGTAGATTGCCTGTTGTAAATTGAGCACCACCAGGCCCAAGTGGGCAAGGTGGATCTACAGCAGAAAGAGAAGCAACCGAATAACTTAATCGAGCAGGATCCCACGGCGGTTTGAACATTGAAGAAAGAGACAAAAGAACTCGATCGTCTGGCGGCCAATCACGGATGTCCGTAGCACCAAGCGGTGAGGCCGAAGCAAAGAGATCTCCAGTAGGCCGATGGACGGTGACTCCGGGCTCAACCAGGCCCCTGTCACCACCGCCCACGGCAACCAGAGATGCCGTAGCACTAGCCAGCAGAGAGCAACAGAACAACGATGCCATCAATGCACACCGGAGAAAGCTGGGCGGAGCCCGTGGGCGGTACACCGGTGCTGCTAGTGGCGATGCTCCCCCGTCAGAGTCATGTTCAAGAGTGCCGAAGGAGTCAAAAGCCACCCGCTGCTCGCCTTCAGAGTCATTGTCAGAGTCTTGGTCATTGTCAGAGCCTTCAGAGCCAACGTCAGAAGCCTCGATCCTCATGCCAGCAAACAGCGGAGCCGGTGCCGAGTCGCCAAGCTGGAGAGACGGGACAGAGCCAGTCAAGCCGAGAGCGCCAGGGACAGCTACCGGCGGGTCATGAGCCGTAGGCACACCACCAGCCACGAGTGCAGAGGGATCCCGAACCGCAGGCGGTGGCGGAATCGAGCCCCGCGCACCCGAGTGGAATGTGGCCAGACCAAACTGAGCCATGCCGTCATCGCCAGCCGCCGCATCCTGAGCGGAAGCCGCCGCATCCTGAAAGTGCCGCAGAGACGTGGGCTCAGCCGTCGCAAAAGAATGCGCTAAGAGTTCGCACACCTCCGGGCGACCCTCCATCGTGCAGAGTGACTCGAAGGCGTGTTCATCTCCAGCGTCATAGAAACGCTGGAAACGAACAGCCAGGCAGTCAGTCTCGTAGTCTTCAACTGCACCACAATAGTGGGCAGAGTGAAGACCACCGTTGGGGCATTCAGCATGCCAGTGCTTCAAACCACTTTGTGCACACACCGCATTTTTGCAGTGGGGCACGAAGGCACCACTCTTCTTGTCAAATGAGACAGGAGGAGCGGTGCCAAGTGGCCGAACACCAGGACGAAGATGCTTGGCAGCAGAGCGGGGAAGGTGCTTGCCCGCAGGCGGTGGCCCTTCCCGCTTCTGCCGCTTTAGGTCACGAATGTCCTGTTGCATGCGCTCCAGCTGCTTCTGCAGACTGGACAACGCAGCAGCCAGGTCAGACGCGCCATCGCCGAACGACAGAGCAGAGACTGGGGCGCCAGAGTCCTTCAGGCCGTGGCGGAATTGCTCCCGCACACGAGCCTGAATTGTCAGGAGAGACACGCCTTGCCGCTGGTCAGCCCGAGCCAAGGAATTAGCCAAGTCACGATACAGCCACGAATCGCCGAGAGCCTTCAGAAACTGCCGTTTCACCGCGTCCTCTGGCAAGTTGTGGGAACGCTGAACGTCCCTCAACAGGCCATTGAACTCACGGATGCCACGGTCAGGATCTTTGCTGCTGGGGATGCGAACCGCCAGCAGCAACTCAAAAGAGTCAAAGGGTTCGAGCGCTCCTGGAGCATGCGCACCACCTCGAGGGCAGCGCGCTTGCCATCTCCAGGAACGTCGGACCCAGAGGCCTTAAGCCAGTCACGGGCAGGCGAGCCAGGTCGAGTCAGAAAGGTCAGAGCCGAGAGCAGCAATTCATTCCCCTCATGCCTAGCCGCAACAGTCATGTCAGTCAGGTCAAAGAGGGGAGCAAACGCCTGCGACTGGAGTAAGAATTGTGCCCGCAACTCATGCATGATTTGTGAAAAAATGTCGACCGCATCTGCCTCTGTGCCAGCGAAGCGGTCCGATTTGTCTCCGAGAATTTTCGTGGCAACGACTTTGGCGATCTTCCTGTCAAAATTTTCTCGAGCCAACTGTTGACACTTCTCCAGAGTTTCCCTCGCAGCTGCGGTGGTCGGAGTTGGCAGCTGCGGGGTGTGCGGTGTCGCAGTATGTTGCGCACCCACATCATCAAAAATTGTTTCTCATCTACGGACGCGAGACCGCGTCATGTTGTTCGCTGTGGTAACCATAGTGAGAGAGACAGGGGAGAAGGTTGAGCTAAACAGGGAGATGGTGGAAGAACGCTTACAGCGGCCAGACGGTTTGTAGAAGTCTCAGCTGAACGGATCGGAAAATCACAGGTCGTAAGCGGAAACCATGAGAGCGGCCAAAATCAGTCACGTGTGGAACGACCTCGCCGGAGCCAGCGGCGCACGAAACAGATTAACTCTCGCTGCGACGATGCTGCCGTAAAATAAAAAATAACCCGTCACCAACTGATCTCCTGTGCAGCGAAGGCGAGCACAATGCGTGCCGCCATCACTGCCAAGCTAAAAGGCCATACCGTAAGAGCAATTCACCACCGCCCAAGTGGGCGCTCAACCCCTCCTACGTCCTACTTAGCCGAACATGGCAACAGCAAGGCGCTGTGCCATAATCAGAATCACCGGAAAGCCGGTGCGGCCTATAACCTGCGAGGAAGACAGATACGCTGTCCGGCTAAGCTCGCTAAGCATGAAACTGATAATCCCATAAACAGTGTCTGGCCGGAGCTTTATGCTCTCGGAAACCCAGACAGTAACAATGACTGTACTACTGTACTGTACTACTGTACAGTACAGTGCTAGGATGTCACGGACACGAAACGGAAGCAGGGTCAGGCTAGGGGCTAGGCAGAGCCCATAATAACTAAGCCTAAACCCGAAGTCCAGCAATTTCTGGTGCCGAGACCTCAAGCATATGGGTAATAGTAGAGGTAGGAGCATCAGAGAGAAACTGCTCCATGCTGCTGAAACTGCCAAACATGTATTCTGCTCTGCGGTCACTGCTGAGGGTGTCAGAGAAGGGCAGGTAAGCTGCTGAATGAGTAGATGGGAAGATAATCAGGTTGGCCGGGAGATCAATGTGCCAGCCAGCCGGCTCGTCGGGGCAGGGCTCCAGGATAACACCGTAGGACCTCCTGTTGCCTCTGTGGGTGGAGATGAGAAGTGCACTGTAGATAGGTGCTCTGATTGTCTGACGAGCCTTCACAATAGTCCAGATAGGGTAGTGTTCATTAATGCCATTTAGCTTTCTGTAGCAGTCCAGATAGTGCAGTAGGTCCCGATAGTGCCGACCATTTGATGTCTGTGATACATGTCATAGTCCAGGTAACTGTGCCATCTGTCTGAATAAGCTGAACACATGCGTGTGACTCCTCTCCGTCAAAGAAAGAATCAATACCATGAATCCTCGAGCCTGCTGTGTCAAAGTTGTCACTGAACGGCTGCGGTCTGTCATAGGATGCATCAAATTCCCGCTCTGCTTGATGTGGGTCTGGAAAGGAGCCCAATATCTCTCCCATGTCCTGATGATTATGAATCCAGTGAGGCTTGCCAACATAGTGTACCATATTTGTCTCAGTATCCAAGATCTTATATGCCAGAGAGCTGACTGATATACCAACAAGGCGGCCTGACCAGGCCGCCCGCTGGGACTTCCTAGACATGCCAGGCTGTCTGGAGTTCCTCTGCTGCTGAGACATAATGACATAGCAGTTTTGGCCGAAGGCCTTCAGTTTTGCATAGCCATAGTGGTAGCCTCTGATCTGATGAAATGGTGTTGAAGAGATGTTCTTGTGAGTAGAGGAGCCGTCGCAAAAAGTTCGAGTGTCACAAAGTGGTCACATGCATAATGCAACATTTGCAACTTTTTGGAGTTGTGTGACCTTTTAAGGTCAATTGTAAGACTCGGAGTGAAAAAAAAAATAAAAAAAAATATTTTCCGGCTCGCCGGCGGCCAAAATCGATGGTTTTTGGCCTGAAAAGGCCATTTTGAGTGCGCGGGTGCTAGAGGATTTCCCGTCGGTGTCCGAATCGCGTGTTTGAGCTTCGTGGGACCTTCCAAGGACCATCACGGGTCACTTAGTGGAAGAAATGATGAGAAATTTTTGTTTGGGGTGCTCGCCGGGGGCCAAAATGGCCGTTTCTGGGGCCTGAGCATGCCATTTTGCGTGCGCGGGGCTATAGGATTTCAGTTAGGTATCCGAATCGCGCGTTTGAAGTTCGTGGGACCTTTTACTGGAATATCCTAGTTCACTAGATATCAGAAACTCCCGAACTGTGTGGATAAACTCCCCAGATAAAATAAAACCTAAGCTAGATATACCCGGAACGGTCTCGGACGGTTTCGGAGTCTAGCCTACCTGTGACACAGCGTGTGTCACAGCACGAACCTATAGATCGGTCAGCAGTCCAGTGTTGGTCCTAGGAGTCTGTCATAGGGGCCTGCACCGGGACTCCCAGTCAGGGCTGCCTATACAGATTTCAGCACACCACCCCAGCACTGTGGGTGGTGACTGTCTAGGAGAGTCAGATAATGTAAGATAAGTTTGGGCAGGAGCCAGGCTGACAGACCTAACTGCTAATCCAACTGTGCAATTCTGAAACACAAATTGGAAACCCTCTAGCTAGCACAAGTGCAGAAACCTACGGGCATTGTGCACCCGCTAAACAACTGAAAAGCACCGAGCTAGCAAGCCAGAATATAACTTGTAGATGTCAAAAAAAAAAAGCATAAACCATAAAAGTTGTTGAAGTCACCGGAGTTCCGCACACCACCATGTTGGTGTGCATCCAGAGTGAACAAGAAGTCAATCGACAGCACCAAAGTAGCCAGTGGTGGCCTCACGGAAGTCCATGCCGTAGTAAGATGCGAAAAAGCCAGCACTGTAGTAGTGCTCCATGTCAAAGCCCAAATCTGCCTGAGCAAGGTCCTGAAAGAGGTCAGGGGGCTCAGGCGGCTCCAGCGGTGGCACATCGTCAGTCACAAAGAAACCCTGAGCCGGGATCACAGATTCAACAAATTCATTCGTGGAGAAAATTGACGGAGTCTCCCAATCGAGATTACCACCAGGCGAAGGCAATCCCGCAGCCGACTGAGCATCGGGCACAGCTGCCACCCCCATGATCGAGATGCAAAGAACGAGTGAAAGGAGGAAAGGAATTCCCCATGGTCCAACCGTGGCAGGAAAGCCCCAGGGCGGCTTCCCACAACCGTAGGTCCTCCGCCCGTCCACGGGCGGTCCGGAAGCATGATTGACCGACGGAGGCGAACCCCGCGGCTTCAGCCGGAAGCTGCCGTCGGCAAAGTCCTCGTAGTCGTCGGTGTCGTAGCCGGTGAGGTCAACCGGCGCGATGGCGGCGTGGTTGACCGTCTGAACGAACCCAGGGAACTCACCGTCCGTCGTGGCAGTCACCCGCGCCGATTGAAGCGGCACGGGCTCCACATCCTCCTCCTGCGAGACAGGTATAGCAGGGGCCGGCACGGCGGATGCCAATGCCGCCGCACCACCTGCCGGAACCTGCTCCTCCGGCATGTTCCCCGCTGCCGCGGGGCCGCACACCAGAGCCGATGCATGCGGCTCGAGAACCGCCCGTGGTGGGAAGGATGCGTGAGTGTAGTGCACCTTACAGTTCGCCGCGGCATGGACCTCCGCGGCGAGGTCGTTCAGCCGCTGATGGATGTCGCCACCTGCAGGCTCGTCAGCAGGCTGCTGCGGCTCCACCGTGAAGCCGTAGGCGGACACGTCGATCCCGCCCACCGCACCCGCACAGAGCACCGCAGGCGGCCCGTACGTAGATGCCGCAGTGGCAAAAGCCTCGGCCCCATCGTCCGCCGCCTGCTGGAACAGGGCACACATGGCCAATGCACGCACCCCCTCCGCGTCCTCCTCGTCGATGGGAATGCAGAATGCCGCGGCCGAGTGCGGGGGATGCTGACGCCCGCCCAACGGACAGTCGCGGTAGAAATGGTACTGCTCACCTTTCCCCGCCTTCTTGCATTTCCCGCAAAAAGGCTTCGCCTTCTGATCGTCACGGTCAAAACCGACCGGAGGCAACGGGTGCGTGCCGACACGGAACCCCCGCTGCGTACCGCGCTGCTGCTGCTGCCGCTGCTGCCGCTGCGGCTGCTGCCGCTGCTGCTGCGCCGGTGGCGCATCCGTCCCGCGCTGTTGCCGCAGCAAATCCTGGAGCTCGTTGATCTTGTTGAGGAGGGCGCCGTACTCGGTGCTGGAGAGCTGCGCGGAGATGCCGCTCTTGCCCGAGACTGTCTTCCCCGCCCCCGTCTGCGCCCAAGCCTGATATATCTCCACCACAAGGGAGCGGAGAGACGCCAAGGATACGTGCGCGAGATCGGCCGCGAGAGGGTACCGCACCTTGACCGCGGTGTAAAACACCGGGTCCAGCCGGTTGTACATGGAGAGCTTCCTGGTCTCCTCGGTGGGTGTCCAGTCCGTAGCTTTGTTATCCCGCACCAGACGCTGTTCCCGAGCCAAGATGGGCTGCGGGTCAGTGTCTGCGGGATAACGCAACGCGGCGTGCTCCTCCTGGTGCGACTCACGTAGCGCCACAGGTACACAGCCCTTGATGATGTCCACCGGGGCTCGCCGTCCATCACGGTCAGACGAGGCGTCGGTGCCAGTCAACCAGACGTAGGCGTTGCTGTGCTTCTCGATAACCAGAGCCAAAACGTCGAAGAGCAAGCCGTTGACCTTGGTCACCACACAAGCCAGAGGGTCGTCGAGGTCAAAGGATGCCAACTCCAGCCCAGCGGAATGAAACTCTGTACGCAGCTGCACCACCAGCTCGGAGAGGAGGCCAGCGTCGTCCGTACCGCGGAAGTGGTGCTTCTTGTCCCCAAGGACATCCTCTCGGACACCCTTGGCCCATTGGCGGTGCAGCCGCGTTTTGTAGACGTCGTCAACCAGCTTGCTCTGCTCCTGCAAGTACTTCCTGGTCGCCACGTCTGCATCTTCGTTTGAATTCGGAGCGGGGTTCGGAACAGTTGGCGTACGCACCGTCGGACTGTTCCGAACTCCGTCTAATAGCCTCAGCGAGGCGTCGATGTCACTGTCCCTGTCCAGGGACTTCTTCGCTCGGGTTAACATACCCATACTCTGAAAAGCCAGAGGGGAGGTGGTACGCAGTCGTGCGGTTGGGTGTGGTAGCGGAAAAATGGTAATGGTCAGCAGCGGAGAGAAGCTGAGAGAGCGGAGCGGCGAGGGGCACTCGAAGATGTCGTCGAAGTCGAAGGTGTCGCGAACACCAGCCCAGAAAACAGTAACCAGCAGGGCCAGTGCTGGTGCAAAACTGGATCCGAACTTTGCTAAGACTGGTCCGTAACGAGGCGCGGTCCCCATGGCCGCCACTCACAGTTGCTTACCGCAAACAATTCATACCATAATTCCTAGTCGCACCCAAACGCGCATGCGCGCACCACCTCTCCAAGCGGCCGTTTAGCCAATCATGGCCAAATCAGCAAGTGGAATAAAAGCGTGGATGGGGCCACGACCTACTGGAATATCCTAGTTCACTAGATATCAGAAACTCCCGAACTGTGTGGATAAACTCCCCAGATAAAATAAAACCTAAGCTAGATATACCCGGAACGGTCTCGGACGGTTTCGGAGTCTAGCCTACCTGTGACACAGCGTGTGTCACAGCACGAACCTATAGATCGGTCAGCAGTCCAGTGTTGGTCCTAGGAGTCTGTCATAGGGGCCTGCACCGGGACTCCCAGTCAGGGCTGCCTATACAGATTTCAGCACCTTTCAAGGACCATCACGAACTACTTAGTGGAAGAAATGATGAGAAATTTTAATTTGGGTGCTCGCCGGGGGCCAAAATGGCCGTTTCTGGGGCCTGAGCAGGCCATTTTCCCTACATTCTGGGAAAACCAGAAGACGCGTCTTCTGAACGTCTTTTGAACGTCTTCTTGACGTCTTCTGAGACGTCTTCTGGGTCCAGAAGACACCCAAAAGACGTCCAGAAGACGTCTTCGGCGCGCATTCTAATGTCTACCACCTTCTGGTTTCCAGAAGACGTGCAGAAGATCTTCCCGGAAGACATCCAGAAGTTATCTTATGGACGTCTTCTGCATAACTTCTGTACATCTTCTGAATCCCGGAAGACGTCTTCTTGATATCTTTTGGGCGTCTTCTGTACATCTTCCCCGAAGATCTTCTGGACGTCTTCTGAAACTCAGAAGATGGTAGACATTAGAAGACGCATAGAAGACGTCTTCTGGATGTCTTCTAGATATCTTCTGGAACCCAGAAGACGTCTAGAAGACATCTTCCGGAATTCAGAAGATGTACAGAAGTCATGCAGAAGACGTTCAGAAGATATCTTCTGAATGCCTTCTGCATGTCTAAAAAATTTCAACATTCGTATACGCATTCGCGAGGAATATTTTTAGGCTGAAATAAGTTTGCAAGAAGGATGAGTGCAAACAAGATGTATGGCATAATACACTTCTCGCCATCCTTAACAAACATATTCTCAATGTTTGATACACGACAAGAGATGATTTGTTTGTGTGGAAGGCTAAGATGCTTTGGAGACAAAAATTGCTTTAACAATTTTGCTTTTCAATCAAGAATCTAATCATAAGGAGGGCCACGCATATTATTATCCTAACTAGCTAAGTGTCTAGAACTACTTCACATTCATGTTCTAAACAACTATTCTAATTACCTAGAAACGATGTTCAACTAACATGCACACATGGCATAGGTCTTGGACCACGCAAAAACATGGGTTTTCCACTCGCTCGTTTTTAACCGATCTGAAAAACAACGCACACCAAAATACCAACACTTAGTAGAGTGAAAACACACAATGAATACAAGCACAAATTCCTAGGAAGGGTAAGGTAAGTACCTTTACTCTTCTAGTTGTGGGCGATGGGCTGAAAATGCGCTTTTCCCACTTGCTCATTTTCAGCCGATCTGAAAAACAAAGCGCAACTCAAAACCAAAGGTTAGTAAAGCGGAAAAACACAACGCATAAAGGCAGTATTTTCTAGGTGTGACACTAGGGGATGATAGAGCAAATACCTTTACTTGTGGTGTTGAGGTTGGGCTGAAAATTTACCTTTTGGACTAGGTCATTTTCAGCCGATCTGAAAAACAAAGCGCAACGCAAAACCAAAGGTTAGTAAAGCGCAAAAATAGTACGAGACGAAATACAAGATTACCGAAGGAAAACAAAAAGGCCTAGTGGTGTGAGTTGGAATCGAACCAACATCATCTCGTCCAAAGGACGAGCGAGAACACATGTCTCGTTCACACCTCAATTAGACGCTAAGCACGCCGAAGTGCGCGTAAAAAAACCAAGGCACGAAAAGCACCCGCAATCACTATTGAAGTATTGCGTTGTGCAACGTTTTTCTGTTAGACGAACTATTTTAAAAGGACCACTTCACCCAGCAGCAGTCCGCGGAAAACGAGGCTGCGGTGGAATTGAGTTGGATGCAGGTGTAAAAGTGGTAGATGCAAATTTCACTTCAACGTTAAATAAAATTCAAACTCGAACGGTCATGTCGATGTGCGGTGCGGTGCTCGTGCTCACTCCCCTGCGCTGGGCCTGACGATGCGATGCGATGCGATGCGATGCTAATGCTATGCTAGCTGACGATGAGTATGACGATGACGCCTGACCACGACCGCGACCACACGCCTGCGCCACACCAGCGCAGCGCAGCGCGCTGGCAGATTTTCCGGGTTTGCTATCCGCGGTATCGTGCAGTCATCACGTCTCACGCGACTCACTGCGCGCGTGATCGACTCTTCGACCGTTGCTAGGAGCGATGGTGCTCTAAAACAAGAGCAGTTTCTTCTACCAAATTAGGCGGCCGTTTTAACTTAGTAACTTGGTACGTTTGACCCTCTCCCGAACAAACCACTTGTTTTTTTGCAATTCTACCTTCACAGTACGGTTTTGCCCAATATTGCGCACCTTATATGTTTTTTTGTTTTTTCGCGATTTTTTATAGTTTTTTTTTCAAAAAATACAAAAAAACCCAAAAAAAACATTCGGAAGATACCCCAGATATCTTCTGTGCATCTTGTTACCCTCCAGAGATGTCTTTGAGGAAGACATGTCTTCTGGAAATCTGCAACTTGTAGAAGTTCCTAGGTAGACATTAGAAGACGCGTAGAAGATCGTCAAAAAAATGAGGAAGACGCCCCGAAGAGGGGTGTACTAGAATGTCCTAGTGACACAGTGAAAACGCTGAACGCCGTAGGGTTTGAGCGAGGCAATCGGGTATATCAAAAGATAGAAATGAATACACGACTCTCAGGCTATCTAAGCTCTGAGGCCGTCACTAGGCAATCATATCGTGTGTCACAGTCTAAGCTACCGAAGTCGAACTACTGAGTACAGGTAGGAAGTCACTGTACTGTCACTGTCACTGTCATACGTCATACGTGGTACTGAACTACTGAATCTCAGCACACCACCTCGGCTGAGGTGGCACAAGAATGTGAAACAGGTAGCTAATGCAAACTAAGAGGTCCCCGTCCACGGATCAGAACAACATCAACCAAAGGGCCGACCTGCCGCCATCCCCGCTTCCGGCTAACCCTCTAAACCGAATGCTAAAGTACTAGTATATGCATGCCAACTAGGTGGACTGCCACAAGGATATGAAAATAGCAACTGGTCTCTGCCAGATCTCGCTCCCCGATAGATACTCTCATCTGATGCTGCTCAGCTCGACGGTCAACCAGTACTCGAGGTCATAGAAGATGTCAAAGAGGTACAGGATGTAGTCAAAGGCCAGAATCCAGTCAGATGTGCTTAAGGTCAGAGTAGAGCTGTCGGTGTCTAAGGTCTCATAGGGCAGGTCATAGGTACCAGTCTGTCCACGAACACAAAGTCCAGTCCAGAAGGGCACCACGTCAAAGGGCATCAATCCAGTCAGACCAGAAAGACCCCTTGCCCGACCGCTGCCGGCTCATAGGCCTGCAGCTCAGCCGGACAGAGGACCAGAGAACCTAGGAGTCACCCGCACCACTGGGGTGCGGGCGGATCACGTCCATGAAGGACTCGATCATGCTGATGATCACCCGCACCTTGTCCTTGAGCCCAGGAAGAGGTTTGGTGAAGATATCAGCCAGGTTGAGTAAAGTGTTGATGTAAACAGGCACTAGGTACCCAGCACACACCCACCCCCGAAAGCAGTGAAAACGGATCAACACATGCTTAATCTTGGTGGATAGCATGACATTCCTCAGAATGGAGGAGGCCGCCTGGTTGTCAATCATGACAGCCACCGGGAGCTCCAGCCTGGGAATGAAGGGTCCAGAGGTACCATACATGCCAGACCGCTGAGAGTGGTACTCCCGCGGACCGTCCTCGTAGCCCGTGCCATCATATGGTACTGGCACGGCGTGAGGCAGGGCATACAGGCTGCTGTCAGGAACAGGCTCAGCCTCCCGGTAGTGTAGGGGGGAGGCGGGGCCCATCTGACCATGACCCATAGCATGATTCTCGAAGAACGTGGCCGCCCTCTGCATCCAAGAAGTGTCAGCTGCAGGGAAGGCCGTAGACAGAGCCAGAGCAGACACACCCGGCTCCTGCTGCGTAATTCTGATAAAGCCGAACATCTCCACAATCATATGGATAGCAGACATGGCCCGCTGCCCAACCACAGAGGCGGCCACATACTCAGATCCAGTGGAGGACATCTCAGCATCAGTCTGGCGGGCACATACCCAATGAAGGACCATGCCGTTGAGGAATACAATGCCTCCCGAGTAGGAGAGACACCCGTTGAGTTTGTCACGAGCATGGTCAGCATCCGAATACACCTGTATTGTGAGCACAGAAAGCGGTGCACTGGGGTAAGCATAACGGATACGGTAGTGCCGTGTGAAGTACAGATACTGAGCCACTCTCTGAAGTGCCTCCCAGGCCTGAGCCGAGGGGCATGAGGAGAACTGTGCCAGATATATGACTGAGTAATAGATATCTGGCCTGGTGCACCGTGCAATCCACAGCAGGGACCCAAGCAGCGAGAGATACGGGGTGACAAGGGTGAGATCAGGGTGCTCCGGCTTCTGGATAACGAGGTTCACATCCATCGGATTGTGATAGGTTTTGGCCGGAAGCTTGAACTTGGACATGAGCTCCTTGATCTGCCTGGTTTGGGACAATGCAATGCCCCACCGATCATAGTCAACCGCAAGCTGCAGGACGGCTGTCATACGGCCAAGATTCTTGCTCTTGAATGCCGCCTGGAAAGCTGCCCAGAAAGCCTGGTGGAAGGCATCATCACATGTCAGCCCGAAGTCATCCACGTAGACAGCCACGAAGGCCACGAACACAGAGGTCACAATATAGTATAGGCACGGGTCATATG
Source organism: Cymbomonas tetramitiformis (assembly GCA_001247695.2). NCBI lineage: Eukaryota > Viridiplantae > Chlorophyta > Pyramimonadophyceae > Pyramimonadales > Pyramimonadaceae > Cymbomonas > Cymbomonas tetramitiformis. Next base: position 15,889 of record LGRX02010795.1, read on the forward strand.
TGGACTGGGTGAAGTGCATTCCCTGATAGGTGAAGGACTTCATGAATTTGTTGGCCAGCTTCTGCCAGGAAGCACCAGCCGTCCGTAGCCCGTAGAGAGCATAGAGCAGCTTGGCATAGCCATATCTGCCCTTATACATATACCCAGAGGGGAACCGCACATATATAGGAACCTCCAGACGGGCATGAACAAAGGCCTGACTGACGTCAAAGTGATAGACCATAACCCCCATACCAGCAAAGATAATAGACAGGATGAAGAGAAGGCGGAAGGTGGGCAGGTCTGCTACCGTGCATGCGGTCTCAGCTTGGGTGTAGCCCCAGTGCCATGTGGCAGCCACGGCCATCCGAGCTTTATGAATTTGGACGGGCGGTAGACCATCCCGTGGCTTCCAGGGCTTATTCAGCACAAAGATGGTGCTGGTGGCGATCTCACCGTCGGGTAGCACCTCCACCGGTTCTATCTTACCCTGGTCAATCAGAGGCTGCACCTCCCCACCGGTAATAGCCTCCTCCCACTGAGCCCCATCAGGCATAGACAGTGCCTGGCGGTACCCACCCGGCAGTGGCAGATCAGGAGCTGCAGTGTGGTACAGGCGCTCGGCGAGGTCAGCAGAGATATGACTGAAGCTGAGTGTGCCGCTGGCTGGCAATGTACCGACCGTGTCCTCTGGTGGGACCACATAGTGCGGAAGGAGCCACTGGTCCTGCTCCGGGTGGTCGGAGAAGGGAAGGTGGCAAGCACTGTGGGTATCAGGGAACACCACCAGACTGGCACGGAGGTCCATGGCATAGGCACGTGGGGCAGTCACATCACCGTAGGCCATAGGCCGGAAGAGCACCCCATAGGACCTGGACCGCCTCATGTCCGTGGACACAATGAGTGCCGGATACAGCGGATCACCGCGGGCCTCCTGAGCCTTAGCCAGAGTCCAGAGCGGGTAGTGTTGATTGACACAGTCAATGACCCTGCGGCGGTCCAGCCAGTGGACCAAGTCAAACCAAGCAGTGCCCGCAGGGTCAGCCATGACATACTGCTGGGCGGTGGTCCAGAAAGTGTCTGCTGAACCAGTGTCAAGCAACTGCACGGTGGCATAGGTCTCACCGTCCCGGGTGTCATAATAGGCAGCCACGGAATGGACTGTCACCACCATGTCAGTGGTGTAGTCCCTCCACGGCTCCGGCCTGTCACTGGGCACGGGTGCGGAGTGCTGCTCGTCGGGAGCGGGGGCAGGGAACGATGACATCACCTGCCCGAACTCTGAGTAGTTTCTGATGAAGTCTGGCCGGCCCTCGGAGACAACTTTGTTTCTCTCCAGGTCCAGTACCTTGTAGGCCGAGGACCTGAGGCTGATGCCCACAAACCGCCCCTGCCAGGCCCGGGGGGTCCGCTTCTTGGAGACCCCCGGATGGCGGGCCCGCATCTGCTGAGCATCCATGGCCACAGTGCACAGGGTGCCGAATATCTCGATACGGGAGTAGGTAAAGTGATAGCCCATAAGGTGATAGAATGGCACCACGGCGTCCCGCCCATGAGGCAGGATATCCCATAGCAGGCAGGCATGACTGTCTGCAAGAGGCCAGTAGGTGAGGTCCATACCGGCTGTCTCCAAGAGTGCACGGGAGACCGACGAGATCTTACCAATCACATATTCAGCCATGAAGTTCTGCCAGTGCAGGGTGGGTGACGACTGCAGGTGTTTGATGCCATGGTGTTTGTACAGAGCCTGTGCTGCAGGGTCACACAGCTCCGGGGCACAATCAGTGCGGAGAACCAGGCCAGTGCAGGCAAAGCCGTGATGAACAACATCTGCCAGGAACTGAGCCAGGATGAAGCTGTATGCCGACTTCTCAGCAGAGAAGTAGCAAAGTGTAAACCTCACAGTGAACTCCACAAAGGTCCAGCGGTACCTCGACCCGTCATAGCCAATAGGCGTGATCGGGCCTGTAGCATCAGCAGCCCACATAGATCCAGGCTTTTGAGCCTTGTATCTGTCAGCCGGAGGGTGCTTCGGACTCGGCTGCACTGTCCGCATACGGGCACACACAGCACAGGCCTCAGCACAGGTCCTGTGAGACAGCAGCTGCTCCCGGGTAACCGTAGTGCCAGGCCGGGCGATGTCAACACCAAGGTCCATGAGCTGAGCCAGCCTGAGACCATGAGCATGAGCATATGCGGAATGGCACCACCTCTCAGGGGTGAACCTCATGGATGTGTACTGATCACGGTAGATGATAGCCACCGGGAACGGGGTACCAGCAATGAAGACACGGTCCCCCCCGCCCTCCGAGCCAGCCGACTGAAGGGGCCGTCCAGCATAGGTGTGCTCACGACGGTAGCTGAATATGCCCTCTGTGCCAGCTGGGTACACATGTAGCACCTCCCAATGAATAAGGTGCTGCCTGAATGTACTGAGGTGTGACTGGGGAATCAAGAAGAGGAATACCGTGTGCTCGGGGTCGGTTGCAAAGTCCCGGTTGGCCTTCTTGAGCATCCGCTCACAGGTGAGTCTGTCAAAGGGCGGGTTGCCATATATATAGGCACCGGCCCAGAGGTGACCCCAGCAGGAATCAGACAGTGAATACCTGACTGGGCAGGTCTGGTTGTTACCCACGCCGGGGGGGAGGTCGTCTCCGAAGAGGGAGATGTCAAAGTTGTGTTCCCCGGTCTTGGCCAGGGCAGCAGGCGAGCCCTTCAGGAAAGCCCACTTGGCATACTCTGAGCGTGCCCACATCCAGTCACAGATCTCACCGGTGCGGACACGTGAGACAGTCTGGGTGAGTGCACTGGCTGCCCCCTCAGGGACCTCCGCCCACATATAGTCTGTGCCAGAGTCAATGATCCGATAGACACGGCCAGTAGGCAGGTGGGTGTAGGTGAGGGATACAAGGTCAGGGGACCCGAAGCCGAGGGATAGCATAACCCGAGAAGACAGCAGAGTGCGGCAGCCGGCCTTATAGTGTGAGTTTGGGAGAACGAAGTGGTCGATGGCGCCGTCCTGGACACAGACCCCATACAGGTGGAATGTCACAGTAGCATCCGTCCTGTGAGACCCAGCCGTGACCATGGTGAAGGCCACCGTACGGGTGTAGTCCACGTCGGTGCAGGCCGACAGGTCCCCGCACATGACACATGTGGCTCCAGAGTCACACACGATGCCTCTGTCAACCCGGACGGGTGCAGGGACAGCACTGGCCAGAGAACTGAATCCAGAAGCAGCCCACTCCTCGTCGGGCACATGCAACGGAACTGACTCTGCACTGCCATAAACCAGAATACCAGTATAGCCAGCAGGTACCAGAGGGTAAACCACTGTAACTGACCCAAGCTGACCAGACAGTACACCAAGCTCCACAGAAGCATAAGTACCCACAGCATAACCAGAGACCAGACATAAGCCGGTATCACCGGTAGCCAGTCCATCAGCTGAGAAAAGCTGACCAGCAGAACGGCCGACGGACCCCCCTGCTGGCGGGGTAAGCTGACTGACTGACTGACTGACTGACTGTCTGACTGACTGCCGCAGACCCAGAGAATACCCAAACAGTAGTGCCGAGGTACACAGGGCCAGGCCACAGATAACCAGAATAGCAGTCCAGACCGGTGAGGAGCGGCGAGAGGTACGGGGCTCACCCGCCGGAGGCTGGGTTGTTGAGGGCTGGTGCCCGCCCGTCGGTGACTGGCGGTTGACAAGGTGTCGCCAGGTGCGTGCGGGAGTCCTGGCACCAACGGCAGGAAGACAGGCCGAGATAGCCAGACCCCAGGTGACAGCATGCCAAAGCACCAGAGCCCGTGGGTGCACCTCCAGCACAGCACCGGAGGCACCACCAGACTGCACCGCATCTGCCGTGCCAGAGAATGCTAGAATGCACAGCAGACTCATGTACATGAAGTGACCCGCCCCACAGGGCCTGCGGCCCGGGCCACCCGGACCCCTGGGTCGGGACGGCGGTGCCGTGCTCACCAGCTGCACAGCTCCAGGGAACTCGGTGTTGGTTGTTGTGATCTGCACGTCGGCTGCCGGCACCGCTGGCTGCTGCGGCTCAACACTGAAGTGCTGCATAGACATGGCAGGGTCCGAAGGCTGGTGCACGGCAACATGGAGCTGAGCAGGCGTCATCTCACCGTCGGGTCCGTCCCCATCGCCAGGGTCCTGGTACGAGTTGAAGCGGTTGACAGCGTCATAGTACTGCTCCTCCGAGCGGCCACATGAGTCCCAGATAGCCCACTCCGACTCAGTCCACGGCTCCCCACTGTCAACGGCAGAGTGCGGCACAACGGCAGCCGCCTGGGCCGCGGGGATGTCAAGCGGTGCCTCCCCGAGCTCCAATGAGTAAGAATATAGGCATGACTCATACACCTCCTCCTCCGGATCGAGGAAAGCCGCATCCAACTCTGACAGGATGTCTGCAATGGGCGTGCCCTCGGGGTGGAACCCCGCCACATGAGCACTCTGCACCCCTCCAGGGCAGTCACGGCGGAAGTGAGGGCCGCCGCAGTCCCAGCACTGGACCGAGTGGCGGCCCTGTGCATCCCGCGTCACCCGCAAGGCAGTCGGTGAACCACCGGATGCAGGCTGCCGCTGCCCCTGAGTCCGCGGCGGAGGGGCATGAGGGGAAGGGTGAGAGCCCTTCCTGTGTCCCTTCATGTTCTGTTGTCGATTCTTTCCACCGCGGGCCGGTCTGGCGCGGGGAGCTGTACCCCTGTCGCCCCCAGACCGGTGAGCACCCTGTCCGGCCGCCTGCGGCTGAGCATCCTGAGTCTGTGGCGGGTGCCTGGGCTCGTCACGCCTGCGGCCACCAACAATGCGAGTCTGCGGGATGCCCGCACGGGCCAGAAGGGCGGCAGAAGGGGACTCCCCAGAGAGAAGTGAGGCCGCCAATGCGGAGACCCCATCCTTTTTCTTCTTCGCTTTAAGCAGCTTCTTTTCCTCTGTTTTCTGTTGGTGGAAGGCCTTCACAGCCAACGTGAACTGTTGAATGCCGAGAGCCCGCTTCTCCCTGCCCTCGGCCGTCTTAGAATTCCACTCCTGTAGAAGGTCCTTATAATACAGAGGGCACATGCGAAGGGTGAGGAGGTCCAAGGCGAACCCCACACCCCACACATCGTCAGGCTCTACACCAGGTCTGAGCTCAGAACGGATAGCGGTGTGGTGCTGCATGAAACCCTTAATATAGGGCTCGGGGTCTACATCCTCCAGCAGCTCGATCGCAGGAGCTGTCTCGAACAGGTAACCATGGGAAACCCACGGCCTGCGCCGCCTGGCAACGGCCCGGCAGACGACCAGCCACGCACGGCGCCCATCATCCGGAGACACCGTAGCCGACTCCTCAATGAGCCGAAGGCATGACCCACGCACCAGCGACGTCAAGATGCGATAGAGAATGCGAGTGGCCTCAGGAAGAACAGCCGTCGTGAGGTCAGTCGGGTGGAATACCGTGTCAAACTGAAGGTTGAAGTCGGTTAGTTGGGTCTGTACCGCTTTAGTGAAGCGGTCCAGTGCAATTTCCCGAGGCACTTGGCCTTTGATCTTGTCGATGTCAAAAACCCACTCCGAAGCCTTGATGTGAGTGGGCCGGCACTGGTCACGAACTTGCTGAATAATGCTGGCCCGGTGACCAGGCTCGCGGAGAATCGTCTGGCAGTCCTTAAGGAACTCCCTGAGAACCAAAGCACCGTCCGTGTCATCACTGTCAAGCGGGCGACGCTTCACAGGTGTAGGGGGCACAGGCTCTTCAGGGCCGTCGCTGAAGGGAAGCGCCCTCCGCGTGTCGATCCCAGCCGGAACTGGAGTGGTGAACCCATCAGAAGGATCCATGGCAGCCATGACAGCTGCAAGCGAAGCACCGAAGGGATGAAACCCTAACGACAAGGGTGAGCCCCCTTCAAGGAAGGGGCCAAATCCAAGATAAATTCAAAATCTGCTCCGATGCCCACGAAACTCGGTAACACGGCCGGTAATGGCGAAGTAAAAACACTCTCCAAAGGAAAATGTCCGAGCCCAAGTAGAACGTAAGTTATAAACGGTCAAAAAACGGCCAAGTCGCCCGCAAGATTCGAAGATCCGCTCAAAGTTCACAAACAAGCGGCAAGCGTGGCAAATTAAGGTAAAATGATACGGGTAAAGATGTATAGAGCAGTGAGGAAAAATGCGGAGCGGCGGGGGTGGGCGGAAGGTAGGAGAGTAGAGTCGAGGTCTCCGCGCTTGTCGATGTCCGAGGTCATGGTCTTTTTAACGTGTCGCGAAGCACTCAGTACCAAACTCTGCGCAATGCTGCATACCATCGGGGGCCCCAGCGCTCTCTGACCCATCTTCTCCGTACTTTCCTCCGCCACTCGTCGCGCTTACCTCTCCATCTACACAGTCAGTTGCGCCGCGAAAACGCGGCACCCCGCAACACTCTACCTACTCAGCCACGCTCGCCCCTCTACAGCTTTAGCCAGCCATTTAGTGGCTTTGAATCAAAACCACTTTAGGCAAGTGGTGGGCCTATAGCCTACTAGAATGTCCTAGTGACACAGTGAAAACGCTGAACGCCGTAGGGTTTGAGCGAGGCAATCGGGTATATCAAAAGATAGAAATGAATACACGACTCTCAGGCTATCTAAGCTCTGAGGCCGTCACTAGGCAATCATATCGTGTGTCACAGTCTAAGCTACCGAAGTCGAACTACTGAGTACAGGTAGGAAGTCACTGTACTGTCACTGTCACTGTCATACGTCATACGTGATACTGAACTACTGAATCTCAGCAGGGTGTTAAGACGTTCATGGGAACTTCTACAAGTTGCAGATTTCCAGAAGACATGTCTTCCTCAAAGACATCTCTAAGACAACCGGAAGATGTACAGAAGATATCTGGGGTATCTTCCGCAAGCACAGTCAAGAAGACGTCCGGAAGATGTCAAAAAAATGTCTTCCGCGTGTCTTCTGTGTGTCTTCCGCGTGTCTTCCGCGTGTCTTCCGCACCTCTTCTGGGTTCAGGAAGACGTATATTCCCCGAAGGTGTCTGGAAGATGTACAGAAGGTATCTGGGGTATCTTCCGCAAGCACAGTCAAGAAGACGTCCGGAAGATGTCGGGAGATGTCTTCCGCGTGTCTTCTGAGCAACTTCTGAACGTCTTCTGAGTGTTTGTCTTCAGGATGCCCTCCGCACTACCTTGGCCAAGTGTCCTTTGTATAGGAGATAGAATGGGAAGTAAACGTGCCGCGCATCTCCAAAAGGGGGAAGCGCCCCCAAAGACCAAAATGTCGTCCTTCAAACGAGCGATGCTCACTAACCCCCCCCGAATCCGCGGCGGAGGTCTTCCGTCAATCCAAGCCGGAGGTCTTGAAGTGTACCGTCTTGAAGTGTATCGAATATGTACCGAATGTCTTCTGTGTGTCTTCTCGACGTCTTCGGGGATTCTTACTATAGAGTATTGTGGGTCCAACCCGCAACGGCTGATATATCGGCTGGTATATAGGGTGCATATCGGTTGATATATGGGCGCTGATGTATGGGATGCATATCGGCTGATATATAGGGTGCATATCGGGTGATATATCGGCTGCATATCGACCGATACAATTTGGAAATCTAACGTAGAGCAAAATGACAATAGCAGAATCTGAAATCAAGCATTCCAAAACTGAAATCTGAAATCCACCGTAGAGCAAAATCAGCCAAAACTGAAAATTAGAAATCTAATGTGGAGCAAAATGGCAAATACAAAAATCTGAAATTGGTTTGTAAAATCTGAAATCAAGCATTCAAAAAACTGAAACCTGAAATCTAACGTAGAGCAAAATCAGCCAAAATTGAAATTTGGAAAATCTAACATAGAGCAAAATGACAAATGCAAAAGTCTGAAATGGAGCATTCCAAAAACTGAAAACTGACATCCAACATAGAGCCAAATTAGCCAAAATTGAAAATCGGAAATCTAACGTAGAGCAAAATGACAAATGTAAAAAAATCTGAAATCAAGCATTCCAAAAACTGAAATCAGAAAACTAACGTAGATCAAAATAAGTTGAGATTGAAAATTTGGAAATCTAACGTAGAGCAAAATGACATATGTAAAATTGCACTTTCGCATTTTCCCTTCAATTTCAACAAATGCAACAATCTTGATTATTGCTAATTAATTACAAATGGTCATCACAAATGGTCAAATGGGGGCAAGGCCATAAGAAGATGTTGCGTCCGAACGGCACGAACACCGGACCGAAGACGCTCAAGTGTCACGAGGCGTTGAAAATGCTACAAGCGGGCATCATGAGCGTGCTAGCGTCTTGGGATAGAGACGAGGGCTACTCGAAAAACATGCTTGAAGACTTGATCGGGCAGTTGACGGTCATAACGAGAGAGCTCACTTCGGAGCTTGTAGACTGTAAGGTACGGAAGACATCTGGAAGACACCCCGAATGCGTTCTAAGTACATTCCACACGTCTTCCCTAATTGCCTTTTATTTGGTGATTTTGCAGGATGTTCCTAAGCTTCAAAATCTGGTGGATGAGTTCTTCAAGTCACTCGAGCGCGATGGCTCACCTGACTGGCTGGTCATCAACACGCATTTGCTTTCCCACTTCCCCGACCAACTCCTCATGTATGGTCCAATACGGGGGACATGGATGTACGTGTTCGAATCATTCAACGGGAAGATTCGAAGGTGGGTGAAGAACAATGCATATCCGGTTCAGAGTGTTATGCAAGGCTTCGGGCGGTACCGGATGGTACATGTGGTGCGAGGGTTAATCTTGGTACTTCGTCGCCGGCGGGAGGCAACCACCAATCCCACCCGGCCACCCGTGCTCCCGTTCTTGGCCACCGCACCGTTGAGGGCGCCGAACACCGTGGTTTTGGGAACACAAGGCAAGCGCCATGTACTCTCCCGCGCTGAAACGAAAGCGCTGGAGCTGTGGATGCATGGCAACGTGCCCCAATACCGCAAGTTGAAGGCAAAATTCGACGCCTACGTCACCTACTGCAAGAGGTAAGTAAGAAATCAAACCCATAAGATGCTTGGAAGACGTGTTGTATATCTTCCAGGCATCTTCCGCACGTCTTCGGTAAATACATGTCCTGACACTGTGCACGTATACATTCGCAGGGAAAACCATTCTGTTCGGAGAAGTCACGGCGCACGAGCCGGAGCGTCTCGCCTGATGGATGTGCCGCTGCATATGCACGGTAGCGACCCCAAGGTCTGGCTGGGGAGACCATTCACGGAGAATGAAGCGGCACTCGTCGAAGGGCCTCCTCACGTGTGTCAATCTTTCGGCTCGGTCGTGGTTCGAGGAGTTTGCTATCGCACGGCAGCTCAGGACAAGACGAAGAAAACTTGTCAACGTTACTTCCGAGCCTTTTTCTCTGGAGAAAACATCAAAGGCGAGGAAATCGAGACTGACCGGTGCGTCCGTGCATTACGTTTTGGTGAAAGTGCGCAGAATATGTACCGAATGTCTTCTGTGTGTCTTCTCGACGTCTTCGGGGATTCTTACTATAGAGTATAATTGTGGCTCCAACTCGCAGGTACGCAATGGTAGATAGCATCTACAAGGTCGACTTGGCCGCGAAAGAGTACATTCTTGTGAAGGGAAAGTGGTTCCCTGAATTCAACCAAGCGACGACAAAACGGTTTGCCAAGCTAAACTCGAAGTACGGGCCGGACAATACCGCAAAGGTGGTGTACACATACGACCCGGATGATCCCGAGACACCTTGGGACACTACTGATCCATTCATCCTGGCGGCTCAAATTGAGCACCAAGTTGTAATCAAGAAACATCCTGTGATGAAGACGGCGGTGGTATTTGATTTAAAGGCTGACTTTTTCGAGTGCATCGACGATGATGGTTCACGACCGAAAGGTGCAAGACGCAAGAGGCGATCATGATAATACGCCGGGCATCGTACTTAGTGGTTTGTATGTTGAATAGATGCAATCGTACATGTATGTGTAGATAGACCTATCAATTAACTTAGCCGTATATTATGTATCATAGCAACAGAGCATGATGACAACCCTGAAGTTGTTAGGAAGAAACCTGGAATGTCTTCCGCATGTCTTCCGTGCGCCTTCTGAATGTCATCTGTGATTACGCGACTAGCGTACGTGTGGTATGAAGTAGCTATGTGGCCAAATTGCATAATCATCACATATGTGTCGATAACACATGTCAGAATGTATTCTGACCCAGAAGACATTCGGAACATCTTCCGGTTATCTTCCGGGAAGACTGCCCTTTGCATGTCTTCCGGGAAGATGTCTTCCGAAATCCGGAAGACATTCCGCACATCTTCGGCACGTCTTCCCCGAAGAGTGTCTTCTGGTTTCCAGAAGACGTTCCCATCAGAAGACGTCTTCTGGAAACCAGAAGACATCATTTCTACGAAGACGTCTATAAGACGTTCAGAAGACGGCTTCTAGACGTCTTCTGATT
>LGRX02010796.1:0-11968 GCA_001247695.2 Cymbomonas tetramitiformis
TCGCAAGCCCTGGAGGTGTGGCTGGTGCAATCCCCGCAAGCCCTGGAGGTGTGGCTGGTGCGATCCTCGCAAGCCCTGGAGGTGTGGCTGGTGCGCCCGTGACCTTCAGTGCGTTTGTCAGAATTCCATAATTCTCCCTGGACACCATCACGCTTCGTTTCCAGCGGCACAACTGTGAATGGCGTTTGGGGATGGAAGCGCTTGTGCACTTACCCGGGAGGTGGAGTGATCCGGGTTCAGGTCACACGACGGAGCAGACCTGTGGGGGATGGGGCGGAGACACCGTGGGCACATACTGGGGAATGCGAGTGCGGAGCACCGGTGGCATGATTGACGAGTTCATTGGCAACAGAGGTGTGCCCTGGATATACGAGGTCTACCTCTATGGTTTTGATCCGCCTCCACCTCCTCCCCTCCCACCCCCTCCTCTCCTCCACCCTCCCTCTCCACCTCCACCACCACCGCCGCCCCACCGCTCCGCCACCACCGCCTCCACCTCCACCACCTCCGCCCCGCCGCCTCCGCCACTTCCTCCACCATCTCCCCCTCCCCTCCCCCGCCTCCCCCTCCGCCCCCCTCCGCCTCCCCTCCTCCCTCCCACTCCACCCCCTCCACCTAGTCCACCTCCCTCCACCTCCACCCTCCACCGCCCCGCCACCCTCCGCCCCTCCTCCGCCCTCCGCCCCCCTCCCCCCACCCCCACCTCCCCCCACCCACCTCCCAGTCCACCCCCTCCTCCTCCCCCAAGCCCACCCTCCTCCTCCAAGTCCCCCAACTGTGGGATTTAAGAACTCCAATGAGCGTATGACTACAGTCACCAACTGTGCCGCCAACGATGCCTCTGCCCTCATCGATGGAGACAACAGCACATTCAGCAACCCTTGGGACTCCTGCTCAGGCAGCCTCGTGGCGGACACCCGCTGGGTACGCATTGAAGTTGAATCAGATCAGGTCTTTCCCTCGCCGTGCCCTCACCCTATCCCCTGCCGTGCCCTCACCCTGGCGACACCTGCCAATCCCCTGCCGCGCCCTCACGCACCTGGCAGTGGCCAATCCCCTGCCGCGCCCTCACGCACCTGGCAGTGGCCAATCCCCCTCGTTGCGCCACCACCTGGCAGTGGCCACCCCCTGCTGCGCCACGCACCTGGCAGTGGCCAATCCCCTGCTGCACCCTCACGCCCCTGGCAGTGGCCCATCCCCTGCTGCGCCCTCACGCACCTGGCAGTGGCCAATCCCCTGCCGCGCCCTCACCCTCCTGGGTGCACGATGCAGGTTGTGGCCACTGTTGGATTGTTGCCGTATGGTGACGTGACACATGACGTGCTACAATACGACTTCTATGTCTGCCACGGTGCACATCCCGCAAACCTGTCAAGCAACGAGGACTTTGAAGCAGATTGCAGCTTCATCTACTCCTGTGGCGCGACAATCGGGCAAAGCAACGAGCAGATCTGTGAAGGGTGGAATCCCTCTGCCGCGTCTGTGTGGTGGGGGATCAAGATTACCGCCACCGGCGGCGGCGAGCCTTGGATACGCGAAATTAACCTCTACGGGTTTCCAACGCCGCCGCCAGCTCCCCCCTCCACCCCTACCCTGGGCAATACCTCCTCCCCCCACCTCCTCCCCTGCTCCGGAAGTCTCCTCCCGCCTCCCGGTGTCTCCTCCCGCTCACCAAATCTACCCCCGCGCTTGCCCTCCTTCTCCGCCATCCCCGCCCCGGCCCCAACCCAAACCCTCCTCCTCTCCTCCTTCTCCCTCCTCCACCCCCACCAAGCTCACCACCTCCTCCACCAATCCCACCGCTCTCCTCCACCTAACCCCTCCTCCCCCACACCCAAACCCTCCTCCCCTCCGAGCCCACCTTGTACCCCCATTGCCGCCACATGGACCACCACCGGTGCCCCCACTCCCTCCGCCTCATTATTCACCTCCGCCAGCACCTCCCTCTCCATGCTCCTCCACCTCCCCTCCACCTCCCCCCAGCCCACCACCCCCTTTCTCAACCACCTCCCCAGCCTCCCCAGCTCCTCCTCCCAGTCCCCAGTCTCCCACTTCCACGCTTCCCCACCCCCGCCTTATCCCTTCCCCTCTCCCCTCCTGCTCCTCCGCCTCTTCCTCCTTTCCCACCGCCAGCTCACTCCCCGCCCCCACCTCAAGCTCGCCGCCCCCGCCCCCAACTTATGCGGAGTTGCAGGCGACTTTCTACCTCGATGACCTTAGCACAGCGGACTGGGATGATGACACAAATGGTGTCTTCACTTCCGACCTTGCCTCTGCTGCTGGCACAAGCACTAGCCAGATATCCCTCACCACCGCCGATGCCACCAAACGCCGTCGGCTGCAGGGGCGCGATGACCACGCAGAGCCTCCAGGGTCCCACGTCTCCCTTGGGGGCCGCAACCTGCTGGCTAGTCAGTGCTCCGACACCGCCACAAGCTGCCTGACCATCCAAATAGCGGTTCTGTGGTACGAATCCGACGTCTCCACTGGGGCGAACCCGAACAGCCTCGCCTTGTCAGTCATGCAGGATCCCTCCTCGATCTTCTCTCGCTCAAGCAGTTTCCTTCTGCGCACTGTCAAAATGGGGGTTGGCGGCGTGATGGCCTCCGGAGCAATCACCGTGTCCACGCCATCGTTCCCCCCCCAACCGCCGAGCCCTCCCCCTCCTCCACCGGCATGCCACATCGACCCCTGCTTCCCTGGGGTGGAGTGCATCAGCAGCGCCGTCTCCGATGCGGCCCCCGATGGCTGGATGTGCATGGGTTGCCCCCATGGCTACTTGGGCGATGCGATTGGTGAGCTCGGGTGCACGGATGTGGACGAGTGCGCGGTGAACAGTGGGGGGTGCGACAACGCCACGCAGTGCGTGAACGAGATGGGTGGGTACCACTGCACAGAGTGCCCGGAAGGGACCTCCGGCACCGGCCTGCTCGGGTGCACGGATGACAACGAGTGCCTCATCCAGAACGGCGGCTGCGACTACCTCACAGCGTGCACCAACATCATGGCCAGCCGGCTATGCGGAGACTGCCCGGCCGGTTACTCGGGCAATGGCTACGACGGATGCATAGACATCAACGAGTGCCTGGCCAGCGACAACGGGGGATGCGATGAGTACACCACCTGCATCAACAAGCAGGGGAGTTCCACGTGCACCCCGTGCCCGGAGGGGTACACCGGGAGTGGGAAGCTCTCCAGTGGTGGCTGCAAGTATGCCATGAGCTGCACCAACACGAGTGAGCCCGGTTGGGAGTACCCGTGCGCGCTGCCGGAGGTGACGTGTGACGACTCCTCCGGGCGGGTGGTGTGCGGCGACTGCCCGAAGGGGTATGCAGGGCAGGGCTCCGTGTCGTGCGTGGACCACGACGGGTGCGCGGACCAGCCCTGCTTCTACCTGAGCGAGGCTGTGAAGGTGCCCTGCATCGACGTCCCGGCCCCGAACGTGGGTTACGACTGCTACTCGCTGTGCGATGCCGATGACAATTGCTGCCCGACCGATTACATCGGCGACGGCATGCGATGCAACCGCGATCTGTGCGCGACGAAGGAGGCGTGCCACGCCCAGGCTGCATCCTGCTCGATGCTCCCCACCGGCCAGGCCGAATGTGGTACCTGCGTCGCGGGCTTCACGGGCGATGGCTATCTCTCGGGCACCAGCTGCACCGACGTTGACGAGTGTGCCACCGGCAACGGTGGCTGCTTCTACGCCTCAGAGTGTATAAATACGCCCGGCAGCTACGAGTGCGGGCCCTGTCCCCCGGGATACCGCGGAGACGGCGTCACATGCACGATCCCCACGACGAGCTGTGCTGAAAGCAACGGCGGCTGTTTCAAGAGTGGCAGCATCATGGCTGCTTGCAACGACCTGGACACTGACGGAGTGACGAAGATCATGCCGGAGTGTGGCGCATGCCCGCCAGGGTACGAGGGCGACGGCGTCAGCTGCAAGGATATCCCGGGGTGCTTCCCCTTCGCCTGCCACGCAGACGTGCAATGCCTCGATGTGCCGGCCCCCGGCACCGGCTTCCAGTGTGGCAGCTGCCCGACAGGGTTCCTGGGCGACGGCTTTGGGAACGCAAGCGGCGTGGTGGACCACACGGGGTGCTATGTCAACAAGTGCTTCAGCAACAACGGAGGCTGCTCCACCTACACCACCTGCACCAATGACCGCAGCACTGTCGCCGGGCGCACGTGCGGGGCATGCCCAGTGGGCATGCGCGACGTGAACCTGGACGGCACCTCGTGCATCGAGCACGATGCGTGCGACGACGACTATGGTGACCCTTGCTTCCGCGTAGGCGACTTGGCCGTGAAGTGCACGGACATTCCCGCGCCCGGCACCGGGCGGACATGCGGGGCCTGCCCCAAAGGGTACGAAGGCGACGGTGCGCAGTGCACCGATATCGACGAGTGTTCGGCGACGGCCGATCCGCCTTTTGGGGGGTGCTACCGCGCGGACGCGGTGGTGACGACATGCTCCAACACGCTGACCGACGAGAACAGTCCGAAGGGGCGCACCTGCGGGCCCTGCCCGGCGGGTTACAAGGGGAGCGGGGAGACCACCTGCGAGCGCATCACCACCTGCGCAGAGAACAACGGCGGTTGCTGGTTCGGGCGCGGTGACGAGGCGTGGGCGGTCACCCAATGCACGGACATCGTCAATGTAGGCACGGAGTGTGGGCCTTGCCCACCAGGGTTCACGGGCACCGGCGAGAGTGGTTGCGTGGACACAGACGGGTGCGCCAACAGCCCATGCTACCCGGGAGTGACCTGCTCCGACGTCAAGGCGCCCGGGGATGGCCACACGTGCAGCTACGAGGGGGTGGACTGGCGGTGCCCGGAAGGGTACAAGGGGGACGGCGAGGACTGCATCAAGTGCATCCTGTCGGCGAACATCGTGTCCAGCACCATCGCGGAGGGCAAGACGAATCGAATCGGGGCGCTGGCGAATCAACGCGCGCTGGTGGTGGGGAAACTGGACGGCCTGGACAGCCCCAACTGCACGAACCTGCAGGGCACCATGTTTGAGTGGACCTCCATCGCAAGCGGGGAGCCGCAGCAGCTGACGCCTACGAGAAACAAGGCGAACACATTGAAGCTGAACATGCCAAAGGCGGACTTGACGGTGAAGACCACATACATCGTGTCTCTGACAGCCAAGCTCAAGGGTGAGGCCTCGGTGGCCACAACCAGCACATTGGAGTTCTTCGTGCAGTCGCTGCCGTTGATCGTGCGCATCAGCGGTGGGGAAGTAATGACGGGCGAGGAGAACCTGTTACGCCTCAGTGCAGAGCACAGCGAGGACCCGGACGCGGAGCCCGGGGACGCAACATTCACGTGGAGCTGCTTTCGCGATGATCAGACCGACGCGTGCCGGTACTCTCCAACTGTAGAGGGGCATGCAGCTGGGGAGGCGCTCCCGCAGAAGATGGTGAACGAGAGTATCACGTTCTCCCTTGAGGGATCCATCACCGGGCTGAACTACACCTTCTCCTGCACCAGCCAGAAAGGCGACCGCACCACCACGGCGACCACCCGCCTCACCATCTACCGCGGCAAGCCCCCGGTGCCGGTGATCCAGCCTCTCCCAGTGGCCAAGGCCAACCCCACGGAGCCGCTGACCATGCGGTCCACAGTGACCTCGGACGACCCAGGCTTCCTCGTCCTCGAGTGGCAGGTGGCTTGCTCCGAGAGCGGGCTGGATGGTGACTGCCGTCCACTCAACTTGACCTCCGCGGATCTGATGACCAAGACAGACACGGAAGCGCTCGTGGTGCGCGCCGACAGGCTGACCCCCGGCGCCACATACCTCTTTCAGCTGCTGGCCACAGATCGGATCGGGCCGTCATCCTCCACCTACGCGGTTGTGGTGAACTCGCCTCCGTCCGAGGGGGGCGTGATAGTGTCCCCGACCACAGGCGTGATGCTGGACACCATTTTCACGGTGCAAGCCCCATCATGGGTCGACGAAGACCTGCCCCTTCAGTACCATCTGTCGTACCGGGTGAAGGGGATGGCCAACTGGGTGAACCTGATCACCGACTTTATCCCCCTGAGCGACCCGAAGCTGTACACAAGCATGTCCGACCCGGGGAATGAGGCGGACGGGTACGAGGTGGAGGTCCGCGTCGCGGTGAGGGACAACCTGGGGGCGGTGGCGTATGCGAGTGAGTGGATCTCCGTGCAGGAGCCAGAGGTGCTGGATGTGGAGTCTGGGGTGGCGAACGCGCAGGACATACTGAACAACGGCGACACGGACGAGGCGATGCGATTGGTGAAGGGGCTCTCCGGGGCTCTCAACGCAGACGCCTACGTGTACCTGAGCAACGCCACCAACACCAGCTACTACAACGCCACGGATGGCTACTACTATGTGTTGGTGGCGGAGGATGCGGCAACGGCGGATGATGGCACCTCGCGGCGGCTGCTGGCGGAGGCCCCTGCGGTGGCGGGGACCGGGCACCGGCGGCTACTGGCCGTCCCAAAGTGGGAGCCCTCGCGGCGGCGTAACCTGCTGCGGGCGCGGACCGCTCCGCTGCCGCGGCGTCACCTGCTGCAGGACGCGGGAGGGAACAACATCACGGAGGACCAGAAGGCGGCGCAGCGCAGCGATATGCTGTCCGTGGTGTCCAGCACCACAGGCATGCTGTACGCCACGGCCGCCACCACGGACACGCTCGCGACCTCCGTGACGGAAGTGGTGGGGGTGCCGAGCGAGCTGAGCAATGACACCCAGGCGAGCGCCATGGGGCTCATCGGGGACCTCATCGCCGGCACGCAGGATGCCTCCAGCGAGGCGAGCCTCTCCGGGGACGCCGCCAGCTCGATGTGCAACGGGCTGAGCAACCTGAACGAGGCGGTGCCCTCCAACGGCACCGATGCCACAGAGGACTCCGCGGCGCGAACCTCCGAGGCGGTGGCGCTGCTGAGCAGTATGGGCGATTCCCTGCTCTCCGCGGCCGTCGACGGCATGGACCCCACCGAGGTGGCCTCCCCAACCCTTGCCATGAAGGTGCAGCGCGACCGCGCCGACTCCAACACCTCCAGCCTGTACTCCGGGCCCATCACTTCCCCGGGGTCCGCCTCTGGGGTGGCCTTCCCGGCGTCCCTCGGCGCCGCGCTGCAGGGCCGCTCGACCAACAGCACCTCCACCGAGGCCCCCCCCCTCGAGAAACAGAGCTTCGACCTGCAGCTCACTACGACTGCATCGGATGCTCATTTCGCTGTCTGGCTGAATGACACCAACGCCACGGCGCCGGCCCCCACCAGGGAGCCCACCCAAGAGGACTACTTGGCGTTTGCGATGCAGTTCCGTGAAGGGCTGCTGGAGTACGTGACGCCGGAGATGCTCTCAACTTTGCAAGCCAGTGCGAGGGCAGGGAGCGTGGAGGAGCTCAAGGCGCTGCTTGCGGAGGCGGCGGCGGCGGGCAAGATTCCCGCCTTTGCCCTCGAGCTGCTGGAATCGATGGAGATGGAGATGATTGAGGTGCCATCGGGGCCGCATGAGGAGCTCCCCGGCGCCAGCGGCACGGTGAGCATTGACCTCAAGGGCGCAGCTGCGGTGGAGCTGAATGAAGGCATCGTCCTGACGCTCTCCCTGGCGGATGGAATGCATGGCACCCTGACGGAGATCGAGTCCCGGGGGCTGACCTTTGAAGGCCGAGCGGAATGCAGCTACTGGGATGCTGAGCAGCAGATGTACACCACCGATGGATGCGCAGCGTACCCGAACCCCGCGCCGCAGGATGCCGGGCTGGCGTGGAAGAGCCTCCACTTCGAGGACTTCGACTACGACACGCAGAAGGCCTGGACGGTGGACCCAGCTCTGTTCGGTGACTGCCAGGAGGTATGGGACGGCGTGCTTGAGGGTTGGAATGGCACGGACGCTGGCTATCGCAAGTATCTGAATTACACGGGCGGGGAGAACGAGACCTGGGTGGAGAGCTCCGGGTGCCCCATCACCAACCCGAACACCACCGCGCTGTGCTTCTGGAACTGGACCGCGCAGATGTTCGTGGGCGAGGGCTGCATCGTCAGCAATACCCAGTTGTGCCTGTGCAACCACCTCGGGAAGCCCCCAACGAGCGCTGCAGAGGTGGAGGCCGATGCCACCCCCTCCTCCTCCTCCTCCTCCTCCTCCCCACCAGGGCCCTTCGATCTCAAGATCGGGATGAACGCCAAACTCGGCAACCTCGGCCCTCCGAAGATGGGGAAGCAGCCCAGCCCGGCCAGCCTCAGCATGGCGGACATCCTGGGCTCCGTGGTGCTCATCGCCATCGCCGGCAGCATCATCGGAGGAGCCATGTGGATGGCCGTCACCTCCAACACGAGTGACACCGAGGCGAGGCGCGCCATCCTCGAACGCCTCATTGCCCGTTTCGGCACTGGCAGCTACGGTTATCGCCTCATCGGTGAGCTCCGCCACCCCCATCTGTACCCCCTGCGCACCACCTCCTTCCTGTCCTGGATGGTAGTTAAGAACTGCGTGCTTCGGAGCGGGCGTTGTGGTGGCTGCCTTCCGTGACGGGCGACCGAGAATTACAAGGAGCAGGCGGGGGCACAAGGAGTTGGTGGTGAGGAGGCGGGCGAGAGGTGGTGGTGTTGTGGCAGGTGGGACGTGGACGTGGAGCATGTTCGAGGAAGAGAACATGGCGGCCATTGAGAAGGGGTCCAAGAGGCAGGCACGGGGCAAGCGCAAGGAGCGCATGGCCGCCAAGGCGGCGCTGATGGACTCGACACTGAACTACGCGAAGAAGACGAAGATGCGCCACATGGTGAAGCTTCTGCAAGGCGACGTGGGGAGTCTGTCGGAGGAGCACCTCTCTCCAAGGCAACGGGAGCTCATTGCGGAGGAGACCAAGTACAACGTCTTCCATGACTGGCTCGCGTGGTCCCGCGAGGTGGGTGTCCTGCCCGGCCTTCCCCCCTGAACCCCCGCGCCTCCGGGGAGGCATGCCTAGCTCCACTGCTGCCGGGAGGTATGCCTGGCCGCCGCTGCTGCCGGGAGGCGTGCCTGATGCAGCGAGCCCGTGCACCTGTAAGTGGCGAGGTGCGGGCCTGCAGTTGTGCACGGACATAGGGAAAAAGAAGGTACCTCTGCCTTTCTCTCGGAATTGGGAAGACTTTTCTTTTGGGACGCAGAGACATGCAGGGAGAGGTGGACGAGGTGTTGTGTGCCATCAAGGTGATTGGGATGAGGCCTCGGGAGGGGATCGGCTGCAGGGGCCTTCGGATGACTCGAGCGACTCAGATGACGGCTCCGAGTCATGGGATGACGTGGACGATGCTGCGCCAGACCTTTCCCTCGCTCTAGCCTCCACTGCCCGGCTCGGCACGTCTCTGGCGGTGATGGCGGCGGCGAAGAAGTGGAGGAGGGGACTGCCGAGTGCCTGTGACCCTGTTGCCACAGCCACAGGCAACCTGCTGCGTGCAGCTCGGCAGTATCACTGGGAGCAGGCCGGCAACAACGTGGCGCTTGCCAGCCCTGTGGGTCAACCAGTGCGCACCCCCTCTAATGCACCCCCCATCACCACTTGTCTCCCAGATATGCGCACATCTGCGCGTGTGTGGCGAGGAGTCAGCGTGAGAGACGAGGCCGTTGGCGCCCGGCTCGGGTTGTGCCCTGGCGCACCTCTGATGGCGGAGACGCTGCCTGTCACAAGCTCAGGCCTCATGGGCACTGCCCCACCTTCGGGGCCTCGGCACAGCCCTTGCACAGGGCTCCCTGCTGAGGCCCTCCTGGGGCACGATGCCCCCCTACTCACTGTTGCATTGCACCGCGAGGACGCTGGGGGGAGGGGTCAGGACTTGCTGAGTGTTAAGCCGAAACCATGTACTTTGATCACATATTCCATATTTAGGATGGAATTTCTGTATGTGTTAAATTAGAACATGGTTTTGGCGCGACACCGGAGGAGTCTTCACCCCTGAGCTGGTGGAGGCGTGCTGAGGCCTGTGGCGAGATGCGTATTCTGACATGATGGATATGCGGGAGCAGGCCTTGGAGCCACCCTCAAGCCCCACGGCAGGCGCCGTCATGGAAGCCTACAGCCAGCAGCGCCGCTCAATGTGGGGTGGCTTCCGGCCGCGCGGGTCGGTGGAGACGGCAGGACCAGTGGTGGAGGGTGTCCAAGGTGGGGAACCCGCCACGTCACTGCGGGAGACGCACACGACGATGTCTGACGCCGCCGTGGACTCTTTGGTGGACAGCGCCGCCGGCCTCTTCGCTAGACCAAGAGCCCCCTCTGTGGCCCCTCAAAGGGAGGCCGCCAACGTGACCCGGGGAGCGACCCCGCCGGCCAAGGCGGCCCAGGGTTGGGGCACTGCAGAGGGCGCCCCTGGGAAGAAGAAGCAGAAGCTCGTGCAGAAGGGCCACAAGCACGCGCGGCTGTCCTCCTCGCGCCCTCAGACCAGGGACCAGGCGCGACTGCCCCCTCCGCAGAAAGCGACGCTAGCGCTCCCGCAGCCAGGGCCCAACACAGAGCAGCTCCTAGGCGAGGGCGTGAAAATCGGCGCAGACGTTGCGGCGATGGAGGCTGGGGAGCGCGAGGATGCCGAGACCGTGAGCTGGTTCAAGGGGTTCATCCCCCCCCCGATCTCCGAGGAGGTGAGCCAATCCCGAAGGCGCCTTGCTGTGGTGCAGCCCTGAGATGTTCAATTCCCAAAGTGCTGGTCACTGGTTGTAACCAGCTACGGCTACAGAGCCGAGCTGAAGAGGACTCTAAATGGCATGCCAAGCCGCCCACTGCAAGGGACGGCCCTCGCAGAAACCACGGAGTGCGCCAAGAGGCCGCAGCAACCCACAGCGGCCCGCCGATACCCTCCGCAGAGCTCAAAGCCTCGGTCCTCTGAGTAACTCTGGTTGACTTGTCATACTCCCAGTCATCCTCTGCTGACCAGTAAACTACCACTTATGTGCGCCCTGGTGTGACCGCCGACTGCGGCCCAAAGTGCTGGTCAGTGTTACTGTGCGCCCTGGTGCTGGAGTAGAAGTAGGCTCCGGTTTCCGACTGCGGCCCAAAGTGCTGGTCAGTGTTACTTGGAGGTGAAGAACATCTTGTTCGAAGGGCAGCGGGCTTGTGGTGGTGGCGCCAGTTGGCAGTGCGTGGGCGGCGATTGGGGCGATCATAGTGAGTGGCGCCACTTGGCAGTGTACGGAAGGGCATTGGAGCGATATCGGTGAGTGGTGTGCCGCAGGAGCTGGAGAAGAGAAACATGGCGAAGCTAGAAAAGCTTGGGTTGAAGATGAGGGAGGCTGATGGGAGGGGCGTCACTGCTGACGACCTCCGGCATCGAGAGGAACAAAGCGACGACGATGAGTTTGGCATGAGTGATAGCGATGAGGAGGCAGCGCCTCCTGAGTCGCGTCCGGGCAGCGCCAGCGAGGAGCTCCAGCTGCTGCCCCCACCCTCGGACACCACAAGCCCGCGCAGCAGCAGGGAGGGCACCGCTGCGTCTGTGGAGCGCCCCGCCGCGTCTGTGGACCGCTTGCCTCGGGCATGCTCGAGCATGAGTACTGACTCGGACAGTACCATGGACACGTCGCGGTCCACGAGCCGCGCAACGAATGCGTCGCGCGCACTCATGGTGCACCCCGACGTGCAGCAGCAGCTGAACGCAGCTGCGAGAGCGGTGGCGAGCCCGAGCCCGGTGGAGGAGCACTTCCCATTGTTCCCCACGAGCGACTCCCCCTTGCCCCCGGCTTTAGAGGACGAGGAGCAGGACGACACCAAGCAGGTGGCGCAGGTCCGGGAGGACATGGACGAGGAGCGGCAAAGGGAGCTGCAGGCGGCCCTGCCCCTCAAGACCCAAGAGTGCGCCCTCTCCCCCCCCCCGCACCTCCTCTTGCGCGGGTACCGAGTGCTGCGATCTGCGCCCTCCCCTTTTCATCCGGGAAGTTTCCTTAGGACATGTCAAAGGCCACCTGTCACTCTTGGCGAGGGCCGCTGATCCCCTTGATGCCTTCACC
>LGRX02010796.1:17523-30636 GCA_001247695.2 Cymbomonas tetramitiformis
GCCGCTGATCCCCTTGATGCCTTCACCTCCTCCCTCCTCGGCCGCCCACTTTGCATGGCCGCTGATCCCCTTGATGCCTTCACCCCCTCCTTGGCCGCTCCCCGCGACCAAGATCCGGCTTGTCGGAGCCTGAGGGGGTGGGTGGGGTGCTCGGGGGCGCGTGGTGTTTGACAGCGCCTATAACGACTTTATGGGCCGGAAGCGCGAGATGAACCGCAAGCTGCAGGACCTGGAGCGCGCCAAGCAGCAGGCCCAGGGCCTGGGCGGCATCGCTGGAGTTGCAGCCAACCAAGAAATCCAGAGGTGCGCGGGCGCTTCCTGCCCCTGACTGGGGCGCGCGTGCACGGGGTGCCCTCGGGCGCGCCGCCGCCGCTGGGGTGCAAGGAGGAGCGCTGAGTAGGGTGATCTGGTGCTGGCAGGCGGTTGGCCTGCAGGAAGCCTCGGCACCCATGGCTGCCGGCTAGGCAGTGATGCCGAGGCTAGGGCTAGGGGGTCATCTCATGGGCCAGAGTCACGTGGCGTGTGAGGTGGACTGCAGGTGTGTGTGAGAGAGAGTTTGTGGGGGCGTCCATCATTTGTGCCGGGCGGCTTGTATGGCAGTGCTCAGGCTTCTTGAAAGGGCGTCAGGTCCACTGCCATCGGATGTGGCACTCGTGGCATTCAGTGTCAGGTCCACTGCCATCGGATGTGGCACTCGTGGCATTCAGTGTCAGGTCCACTGCCATCGGATGTGGCACTCGTGGCATTCAGTGTCAGGTCCACTGCCATCGGATGTGGCACTCGTGGCATTCAGTGTCAGGTCCACTGCCATCGGATGTGGCACTCGTGGCATTCAGCGTCAGGTCCACTGCCATCGGATGTGGCACTCGTGGCATTCAGCGTCAGGTCCACTGCCATCGGATGTGGCAGACGGTGCTGGGCGTATGGTACTAAGGCGCCCTCCTGCCCCCCTCTGGTGCGCAGGTTCACCAAGAAGATGGTTGCTGAGTTCAAGGACATTAAGACTCAGACCCGGAATAAGGGCAAAGTGGTCATAGATGACCAGCTGCTTGGCCACAAGCCCGCCGTTAGCCGCCGGCGCATCATGATTGTCAAAATCAAGGCATGCCCCTCCGCGCATCCAGCCCCTTCTGGCAACCCACTCTCTCCCTCTGTTCTCCGCCCGCCCCAAGGCCTGAGCCCTCACCCGCACATCGAACCTTTGTCCTTATACGCCACCTTGTTGGGACTTAACCAACCAGGCGGTGCGCTCGCTCGCGCACAAACATGTCGCCCGGTCTGCAAAAAAAGGAGATCGTGTGGCCGCCAAGCGGGTCACTGCACGCGGGCACTTCCTGCTCGGCAACCTGCAGTCCCCCCCGTCCCTCTGGGAATATGCTGTAACTTCGTCAGTGCTTTGCCGGTGGGCGGCGCACCCTTCCATGCTCTGGCTGCTGCTGCGTCAGTTCACTAAGAACCGCGGCCACCGATGGTGAGATTGCACCCTCGGCGATGTGCTGCGCCGGAGCTTGGAGGATACATCATGTGCCGGCTGGTGGATCCAAAAGGGTCGTTACTTCCGGGTGCAGTGCTTCGCCCATCTGAGGGTCGCTGGCGGGTAGGGGGAGGCTGCTGGATGCAGTGCGTCGCCTGAGGTCTGTTGGGTTGGTGTTGGGGGGGGAGGTGCTGGATGGGCCTGAGGTCTGTTGGTGTTGGTGTTGGGGGAGGGCTGCTGGATGCAGTGCTACGCTCAATTCGTGTACCTGTTTGAGCAGCTCCAAGACGTGCACACCACGGAGAGGCTGTGCGATACGCTCGGAGTGTCCCTCACCTCGCTGCAGCTGTGCGTGCCTGTCGATGAGCTGCGGGCGATGGTGCAAGCGCAGCGCAAGAGGAACCGCGCCGCCCGCCAGAAAGCACCCATCAAGGAAGGCTCCATGCTTGACCCCGTGCGCCTCTCCTCCTTCCCCCCTTTTGTCCTTACCCATTGCACAGTTATGGGGACTCCCCCCCTGGATCAGGTTCAGTCTCGGGCGGGGAGCTCTGACAGCATGGCCTCGACAAGGGGGGCATGGAGGGCAGGTAGGGGTAGTTCTGAGGACAACTGGATGGGTGTGGGGGCATGGAGGGCAGGTAGGGGTAGTTCTGAGGAGAACTGGATGGGTGTGGGGGGCAGTGAGAGAACTGGATGGGTGTGGGGGCATGGAGGGCAGGTAGGTAGTTCTGAGGAGAACTGGATGGGTGTGGGGGCATGGAGGGCAGGTAGGGTAGTTCTGAGGACAACTGGATGGGTGTGGGGGCATGGAGGGCAGGTAGGGGTAGTTCTGAGGACAACTGGATGGGTGTGGGGGCATGGAGGGCAGGTAGGGGTAGTTTTGAGGACAACTGGATGGGTGTGGGGGCATGGAGGGCAGGGCGAGTCCACCTTCGGGAAGGCGACAAAGGCCGGGCGCAAGGGCGAGGCGGCAGCGATGGGGCTGACGGATCTTCCAAGGACCCCGCCAACCCCCCCTTGGGAAGGGGCATCGAAGGAGACGGTGTCCGTGGAGCGGATGCTCGGCACAGCCCTGGTGTTAGGCTACCTCGAGGTGCACCGCATCATCTCGGCAGAACAGCTGGAACTCCAGACCACTCGGGTGCGATCCTTCGCGCCAGCTCTTCCCATGTAGAACCCCTTTCTCTGCCACCTGTACATGGAGCCGCCCCTGCCCTTCGGCTGCAGTGCCATTCCGCTGCAGTGAGGTCTCCGCGCCGGGCCGCGCTTTGCCAGCCGGCGCCGTTCCATGTATGGCGCACATCCGTCCTGCCAGATGGCTCGCTCCGCGCACGCCTGATATGCTTCACACGCAGATGTGGCACTAGTAGCTAAGCCCCCCTCGCCCCTGTCCCCGCCCCTCACCCCTGTCAGGCCAAGGAAGTGCACTGGCAGCTGCCGAACAACCGGCCCTTCGAGTGGTACGTGAAGGTGTTCAAGGTGTACCTCCACCAGAACCGCACGCCGAAGGGGTGGTACTACCGCACGGTGCTGTGGAACCTCGTGTTCCTGCAGAACAGTGACGGCTCCTATGACGTGACCCCGGCCCTCGCGACGGCGCTCCACGCGGGGGACACGTCGCAGTTCCTCGCCACGCAGGCGAACATCCAGCTGCAGGTGGACGAGATCGAGGAGACCATGCCCAGGAAGCTGCAGGAGGCGGTGGCCAACAGCAGTGTTCAGCGCAAGATCTGGGCCACGCTGCTGGCGCTGGAGCGCTACAAGCGGCTACCCTTCGGATGGAACATCAACCCGGAGGAGCCCCCCGCAGAGCGGCGCGACCTCGCAGAGCTCGCGACTCAGTTCATCCACGCCTCTACCTTGAACATGCCCGAGTTCAATGCCGCACTTCTGAAGGAGCTGGAAGACTGCGCTGCGAAGCTCGTGGACGGCTGGATCGCGGCCAGGTGAGGGCGCACCAGATGCCGGCCCTGGTCATAGACGGCTGGATCGCGGCCAGGTGAGGGCGCACCAGATGCCTGCCCTGGTCATAGACGGCTGGATCGCGGCCAGGTGAGCGCACCAGATGCCGGCCTGGTCATAGACGGCTGGATCGCGCGGAGTGAGGCGCACCAGATGCCTGCCCTGGTCATAGACGGCTGGATCGCGGCCAGGTGAGGGCGCACCAGATGCCGGCCCTGGTCATAGACGGCTGGATCGCGGCCAGGTGAGGGCGCACAGATGCCTGCCCTGGTCATAGATGGATCGCGGCCAGGTGAGGCGCACCAGATGCCTGCCCTGGTCATAGACGGCTGATCGCGGCCAGGTGAGGCGCACCAGATGCCTGCCCTGGTCATAGGCCGGCTGGATCGCGGCCAGGTGAGGCGCACCAGATGCCTGCCCTGGTCATAGACGGCTGCATCGCGGCCAGGTGAGGGCGCACCAGATGCCTGCCCTGGTCATAGGCGGCTGGATCGCGGCCAGGTGAGGGCGCACCAGATGCCTGCCCTGGTCATAGTCGGCTGGATCGCGGCCAGGTGGGCGCCAGATGCCTGCCCTGGTCATAGACGGCTGGATCGCGGCCAGGTGAGGGCGCACCAGATGCCTGCCCTGGTCATAGACGGCTGGATCGCGGCCAGGTGAGGGCACACCAGATGCCGGCGCTGCTCTGGGCAACCTTGGCGAGGCAGTAGAGTTCCCCAGGCGGAGCAGAGGGGTGCTGGTGGGGCCATGCAGCTGACACGAGCGCTCAGTTGGGGTGGCTCTCCCTGCGAGCAATGCTAGCTGGCCGCGCGGGATGGCAGGAGGTTGCCGGCATGGGAAGGCCTGGCGCTCGAGCACGTATGCATGTGGGCAGCGGTTGCGTTGTCGTCTCACCTCGCAGCGCGCCAGGGTGCTCGGGCTCCACGCTGGTTTCAACGCAGCAGGGCTCTTGGTGGAAGTGGTTGAGGAGCCGAAGCGTTGTGCGCGCCGCCATTGGAGGTGTGCCAGCCAGGCTGCGGCATGTGGCGCGGGTTGACTGAAGCTGGAGGGGGGAGCATGGGACCGCCAGGATGGAGGGCATCTCGGTGTTCCGCGCGAAGGCTAAGGCCGAGAAGGAAGAGATGGAGAAGGATATGACAGAAGAGGAGATCCGTCAGCATAACAAGGCGCAGCAGCGGCGGACCGTGTTCATGCTGGCGGCGAGCCACCCGTGGATGGCCGTGTACTGCGGAAAGTGCACGGACATCTTCACCCGCGCGCAGAGGTGCCTGGTGCTGGCCAACTCCATGCTCCTCATGCTCTTCACCACCCTCTACCTCTTCTACAACCGTGGCGCCCAGTGCTGCCAGGAGTTCCGTGACTATCTCCGTGCGTGCCTCTACTCCTGATCCCACGCCTGCCCCCGTCCTTGCTTTCTTGCTGCTGGTCCTCACCACTCCCTGTGCTTCTGCATTGGCATCCCCTCCTGTCGCTCACTCCCGGCAGTCCCCTGCCTTCGACCCTGTCTTCCTGCTCTCCTCTTTAGCCGCAATCCCAGGCACCACAATGTTGCAGAGTCAGCCCCGAGTTATGCTTATGGAACATGCAGTCGTCCTGGCAGCCACGTGTAGCGCGTGTGTTTCGTCCAATGTTTCGGCCTCGTGCTTCTCTTGCATCACGCCTCCATCCACGGGGATGCTGGTCGCCTCCCAAGGCAGCGTGCCTCATGCCAGTCAGTGCCGTGCGTGGCATCTGACGGGGACTGCCTGGGGCTGTGGGGATTGGAGCAGAGTGCTTGCCGGCGCCGGAGCCTTGCTGGGGCTACAGCACGTGCCAGGACCTGTACAAAGCCCAGGAGGACCGCGCCTTCCCGAGGTTCATGTACAGGGAAACCGACTCCGATCTGTGGAACAACCCAGACGACTGGACAATGGAGGGGTCGTGCCAGGCCTTCCCGCAGCCAAACGTGGTGATGCACAAAGTGTACGTCGTAATGTACACCGTGGCAATCCAGCTGCCACCTACGCTCCTGCTCACCATGCTCTTCACGCTCGGGGGCACCCCGTACCTTCCGGCCTTCTGGAAGAGATCGAGCAAGAACTTCAAGAAGCTGATGCAGGGCTCCAAGGTAGCACCCGCCAAAGGAAGGATTTGGACAGGACTCCTTGCTTAGAAGGGGGGGGTGTCATGGGATGAAGGACATAAGGGGTGGGGGTGGGGGGTCATGGGGTGAGACGTGGGTGGTGTATCATACGGTGAGGGACGTGGGTGGTGTATCATACGGTGAGGGACGTGGGTGGTGTATCATACGGTGAGGGACGTGGGTAGTGTATCATGCATTGAGGGACGTGGGTGACCGCCCCCTACGGGCTCCTCTGCTTCCAGTGCTAGCCAGCTCTGCGCCCTGCCTCTAGAAGGGGAAGAAACACGGGCCGAAGCCCGAGGGGTAGCCGGAGACCCCAGTCCCAAACGCGGCAGGCGGCATTTCACCGCAACGGGGAGCCCGAGGGGTGGCCGGAGACCCCAGTCCCAAACGCGGCAGGCGGCATTTCACCGCAACGGGGAGCCCGAGGAGTGGCCGGAGACCCCAGTCCCAAACGCGGCCGGCGGCATTTTACCGCAACGGGGAGGGACGGGGGTGGGACTCGCAGGCCACCTCGATGGAGCTCTTCATCTACTTCGTACTGACAGTTCTGCTCGACACGCAGCGGCTGAGCCGTGCGATCGCCCGCTATCTGCTGGTGATTGCAGCTGTGGTGTTCCGCAGCCTGGAAGGGGCGCGCCGCTCGCTCATGTGGCTCCGGGAGATCAACAAGCGCAATAAGCAGACTCTGAGGTTCCTGTGGGAGACCAAGGTGAAGGGCCGCAGCGTGAACACGGTGTTCCAAGAGTTCGAGGCTCAGGAACGCCGGGAGCAGGAGCAGCGCTACGCCGCGCTTACCACGGAGGGAACCTTCCAGGTGCGCCCCCCTCGCTGCCGCCTCTTAGTGTTGCCCTCGCCACCCCCTCCCTGAGGGTCTCCCTGAGGGCTGCTTGGTCATGCCGCCCGCACTAGCCCGCCCTCCCTCGGAGGAGGTCCAGTTGCGCAAGCTTGCCCGTCATGATGGTGCGGCGTGCGGCGCGCCTACGTCTGGATGACGGCGCTCGAAGCAGGCAGGATCGCCTCGGATTAGAGGAGCCCCATGAAATATAGACGACGCGTACTTTCACGCAGGTCTGAGTTCAGTGCCTCGTGGCAGCGCTGCGACTTGCGCAAGGGCCCTTGCTGTACGGAGGTGCAGATCGCACGCCAGTGCTTGTTTGAATGAGGCTTTGCTGGCATGGCCTTTGCATGCTGGAGGGCAAGGAGGGGGCCTGCTCTGGCGCGAGGCCCGGCAGGCTTTGAAATCAGAGCATGTCAGGCCTGGAGCAGCAGAAGTGCTTACGGCCGGCGAGCCGCAGCATACGCAGCCCCCGGACGTCAGCGTGGAGGGGGGAAGACCTACGATGATGAATTGACCCTCGCATCTTAGGGTTGAAAGGTGGCACTTCCAGGGCTCTCATGTTTTCGAGGCGTCTTTGGAACTGCACGCACGGATCTTCCTCGGGTCTCTTCCGGATGTGCTTCCATGTTGAGTGTGTGGGATTCGCGTGGGAGGGGGGCTGGCTATGACCAGGTGGAGCGAGCAACAATGGACAGCCTGCTCATGCAGCTCGCATATTTCCTTTTTGTAGGGGGCTGGGCAGTGCTTCTGATGTATCTGTTCGTATACTCGGTCTCCATCCGGGATCTGATGGGCGAGGACGCAGAGAACACCGTACTGGGCAACTGGGCTGTGTCGCTGATCATCGACCAGTTTGGCATTCACGTGGTGAAGACCTTTGCCGTCAAGTACACGGTCTCCGCCATCATGGCCAAGCTGCAGGAGAGGGCCAAGGTGCGCAGGCCGAAAGACCAGGCCGATACTTGCTGTTTGCCTGTCATGCCGGGCTAAGATCACTAAGCGTCATCTTTAAGCCGCTTCTATTCTGCAGGCACCATTGCAATTAGATTTCTCAGTGAAAGAGGAAGGGGTGGGGTGGGAGGGATGCGCAGGATGAGGCTGGCCTGGTTACATGGTATGAGTTATACATTCAGCGGCATCTCCAGGCACATTACTCAGTAAATCAGGAGTCGGAAGCACTGGACACAACCGGAGGAATGTATGATACTGGAAACAGTATGGTAGGTATGGACCTATTTTAGGTACAGAGATGTACGCTACTTGAGACAGCATGTTGATGGCTAACATGAAGAAAACAACATGTCCTTACGCTATCAAATTCGCCTCAAGTGGGCCGATGCACCATACTGGAAACGCAATATTTCAGAGAGCCTTACGTAAATGAACTGCACAGAGCCGGTTGCTGAGGATGCAGTATGGGAATGATGAAATTGCTTGGACAAAACGACGTCACATTATTGGCATGCATGCATTTCCATGATCATTACATATTTATTATTTCAGTTTCAATTTCGAAAAGAATTTAGGAACATTGACAAAAGTATCCCCAAATTTTGGGCATCCCTTTATGTACTATAGTTTGAAAAATAACTACATGCTATACTATAGAGATACGTCGGTGGCAATAGGTTCAGAGGTGCCGTGGGTAGGGCTACTGATCGTCTCAGGCAGGTCGTGCTAGAGTAAAGTTCTCTTGTCTGTTTTCGACCGCTTTAATTCCGCATTAGAAGGCCAGTACCACGGCGGAGTCGTACCCCACTTCGTATATTAAGACCCTAATAAAAGAGGTACAAGTAATCGTCTTGTCGGGATGGTGGCTTGCTTATCAAAATTTTAGGACACTCGTTTCGAGGCTTATTGTTGTTTTTTTAAAGTCAGATCCGTGTGGTTTTGTTTCTCGGCTAAATATGTTCGTGGGACAAGAGGGGTGGGGGGCAGTGGTATACGTGTGACACCGCTACCGCTACCGTAGAGCCAACTGCTGCATGCTCCTAAATGAGTACAGGAAACCAATCGGGTTCGTACGATTGGAAACCCACGCTTCTCCCTTACAAATACTTAACCCTAGCAGAGGAAATTGTCTTAATGGGCTAAAATACACCTAACACACCTAACACACGCAGTGAACAATGATTAAGATTACGTCGAGGTCGCGGGAAACGCCTTTCCCTTTCGTCCAAGACCCTTTCCGCATCTAACGCCCTACAGGTGAGAGAGGAAGGTAGCCTGAGGACCGATTCCATCTCCACGAGTTTCTGATCATGCTGAAGCTCGATGAAAACTTGAACTTGACCCCGCCCCCGCTGATTTCGATGGCGATCAAAATCAGATCAATTGGATCGCCACTTGAGTGGCGATGCTCACCAGCCATCAGATCAATCAACGCGAATGTGGATTTTGGATATGATGTGCGAAGAAGAATGCGCACTCCAAAATCACGGCTCAAGATACCCCACCTCGCAATCGATGAAGAGCGGCATGGTCAGCGACGTGCCATACGCCGAGCGCATGTCTACGCGTTTTCCTCTCGGTGTTTACAGGGGAAATGCGTGGAGAGACATCAACTGGTCCACGAGGAGCCCGTGGCCCGTCAAGGGAGGGAGAAGGGGGCATTCTCTCTCTGCTCCCCCCGCTTCACTCCCACGTCTCATCACTTTCAACCCACACGCCCATCCCCTTCTCATGGAAGCTGGTTCGAAGATATTGGTGAAAAATGTCCCCCAATCTAGGGTAAGTGTGATTGAGGAAAACATGAAAAACATACCTTTCACAAAGAAATTCTCCCCAATGAGCAGTGAGCTGTCTATCCCCGAAATATGCAGGAAATTTCCATTCTTCATTTTGGCACGCTCTTATTCCCGAATTGCGAGATATATTGCATATATTCGTTGAAGCTGGAAAGTGGTGATCGTGGTCGGCGGCGGGTTCTTAGGATCACGAATGAGGGGGAGAAATTAGCAACCACACTTGTTGGTATGTGTGCAACGCCTAATAGCAGTCTCGTAAGAAGGGTTGGCAGCAGGGTAGTGTGCATCGTTTGCAAACTGATTGGTACCGACTTGCTTGGGGCGCACACTCGAAAGAATCTCGGCGCCTAAGAAAATTCCTACAGATGGCTCACACGTGTTTGACTTGGGCATAGAGAACTTGAACGTGTAGGTAATGCCTCCGCAAGTAGTGTGAGAAGTGTAACCGGTCTTGAAATATCCCATATGCTGGTGCACAAATTCGTCATCGTCGTATTCCACGCAATCGACAATCCTCGATGTGATCATAATGGGACGAATTGACAGTTCTCGCCAAGTACCGTAGTCATATCGTCTTCTGGCAGGTCTAAATTGTCCTAGAGTTCACGGGGCTCGATAACTATCCTGCGTCATATCTCTACCACACGCTTCTTGCTTGAACCGTAACAAATAAAGCGAGTTTCATTCGCGGTGACAGTTTTTTCTTCAACAATTATTCCACATTTCGGTTACCAAGCTTTGGTGCTTCATGTGACATTATGAATATATTACGTAAATGTCCATAACTTAATTTATATTCCCCAAAATAATTGCACTCTCTACGTGAAAAATGTCCCAAATATTTCGATATTATATGTGAGCGAATTTCCGAGTTTGAAAAGTTTCACTACTTAGCCCGTCACACCCCTGTAAATTTTGAATTTTAGGGCTCTTTCGTGTATAGCCTCTCCCTACCTCGATTCCGCAATGGCAATAGCTACAGTACGTGCCCTGCCTGTGCTATGTGGAGGGTGAGCCATTCAGTTTCCAAAATGGTTGTGCAAGATTGTTGTATACTCAATAAGCAGGACTATACACTTGCTTTCGATACCCGTTAATATCCCCGCTGTGAATGCTCCTCGAAAATGGTCGCACAAGAAGCCAACATCAGCGGGGCGTCTAAATGTGTTGAGTATCTTATTTCTCAAATATGTATGGAGGTTGTGTTTACCTAATATGAAATTTCGAACTATATGCATATTGAAGCAATTGAGTAGGTAGCACACACACAGTATATGGGCACCGCCGAGGCACGGTCTGGAGGGGCGCATGCGGGCACAGGCGGGCCCAGCCAGGCGACGTCAAGCGTCCAGGATATCTTGGCGGAATTGGAGGACCTTTCATCGCCGGGCCCGGAGGGTGGGGTCTGGACTCAGGAGCAGAGTGGGGCCTCACGGGAGCAAGCAATGGCCTTGGCTGAGGGAGGGGTGTCCACTTTGATGGGGGCGAGCAGGCTGGTGACCGACCTTCTTGAGGGGTTGTTGGCATGGGGGCGGGGGTACTGATGCGGGTGACGAGGGAGATGTGGGGAGGCTCGCGGATGGAGTTCACACATGCCGGCCCCCTCAGAGCCCGAGGGCCCATCCCGGTAGCGATGACCACTTACATCAGGTTGCACGGCAGCATACGGCGTCTCATCAGCTTCTGTGCTCACACGGGGCGAGGTTGCTGGTCGCGCCGAAACCAACATTGACGAGCAGCTGTCGCGGGAAGGCGACGACCGGATGGTGAAGTATCGGCCACCGGGAGGGCTTGGCACACACAGCAGAAACTGTGGCGATGGGACCCCAAGATAGTAGGAACAGTGCGACACGACAGTAGTAGGGCAAGTGTGGAGCGCATCGCTCAAGTTCGCAGCTTCGTCCTCGCAAGGCGCATTCAGTGCAAGGGCTTCAGTCATATGGAGTTGGTGCTGGGGGTAGAGGGCTGCAGGCGCAAGTCGGTGGCGAGGGCGCAGATTCGGATGAGGGCAACCCAGTTTATCATTCTCAGCCCCTTAGGACAGCCCATGGGATTCCGGCCGTGGCGTGGGTGGGCAAGCTCCCTTGAGACCGGGCTCTAGGGCGGGCAGGGGGCAGCGGGGTGGTCCCAAATGTGGGCTTGGTGGTGAAGAGATGGCTCGAGTGGCTGAGGTGAGCCGGCTTCAGAGACACAGCAGCAGTGTGCCGGCAGGGTAGCCGCAGAGGGGCTCAGGTGGCCCAATGAGGCTCAGGGGGATGAGGGATGGTCCTTCGCGTAGGCTTGGTGGTGGAGATATGGCCCGCGCAGCTCGGGGGGTAAGGTTGAACCAACTTCAGGCACAAGGCAGCAGCGCGCCGGCAGTGCAGATGCAGAGGGGCTAGGGTGGCTTAGGGGGTCCCATCCTTCTCGAGTAAGCTCGAGTAAGTGTGTGCTGAATCCTTTGATCCCGGTGTGGGTACACAGTGCAGCCGGTCTTCTGCGGCTACGGTGTGCCAAAGGAGTCGGTCCAAGGATAAGCACACACATTATATATATACAACGTTGTATATCTTCAGCAGACATACTATGATCCATCTGCATTGATCAAAGCAGCAAGCCTTACCATCAAGAAACTGTTTCATCAGTATCAGCAAGCTGGAAGAGTTTAAAGATGCACATTCAACAAACAGTTGCTCGATTTGCAGATATGGAAATAAGTTGGATTTCAGCATATGATGTATCCCCTAGTTCTACATCCTTGCCCGGGGCTTCAAAGTTTACATCTATTCGAGAGCACAGACAGCTGCGCTGTATTTACACACACTAACATTGCGCACTATCCCTTGTGAGTCAGCATCTCCCTCAAGAGTATAGCTCTCACCACCTCCCCACAAGTCTTTCAGATTTGTCACCCCTTCGAGTGACAACATTGCCTGAGCAACATTGCTTGGAACCTCCACATCAAAGGTGCGCATATCTTTGGTGCTGCTGGAATTTAAAACTACTATTGCAACAGACGGTCCTGAATTCGCTTCCGTGCCGTCGCTGGTCAAGCAAAAGCGTATGAATGCAAACGCGTCAGCAGGTTCGCACATTGTGTCTTTGTCTATCAATCTGCATCGCTGCCAGCCACCATTTCGAAGTGCTGGTATTTTCTTGCGTAGAGCAATGGCTCTTTTGTATGCTTCAAAAAGCTCTAAGTCCCACGTTTCTGGAGTGTGCCATGGGAACGCACGGCGAGTTTCTGGATCTCGTCCACCTGTGACCCCAACCTCATTCCCGTAGTACACCATTGGTGCACCGGGCATGGTGCACTGGAAAAGCACGTTAAGTGCCAGTAACTTGCTGCTCCCTCTCAACATGTGAAGAGCCCGGGCGGTATCATGAGAATCAATGCAGTTCATGTGAAGAAAATTTGCGTTCCCTGCCTCCGTCCCGCCACTGGTGAAATCATACGCCCTGAGCATCTTCTCAAGAGATGCCCCAAGCGCATCCGCATCGAGCGGCTCCACGTAGAAGTCCCCACCGATCGCCTGTTCTTGCTGCAGCTCCATTCCTCCTCCTAAGAAGCCGAGCGAGCATGTCCCAAAAAAATAATTCATGAGGCCATCGAATGGTTTGTCCGGGCCCACCCAGGCAGGATTGAGCCCGAAAACCTCCCCGCAAAGGTAAGCATCCGGCTGCGCAGCCTTCACAACGGCACAGAAGTCCATCCAGAACTCCTGTGAAAAGTGCACCAAAAGTTGCAGGCCATCAAATACCCTTCTCTATTCATCAAATGTGGGAACAAAGCAGCTGACACGTGTCCGCCAAAAACAGAAAAACAGGCATCGGCAAAGGGCAAAAGGCCGGTAGCAATGCCGTTAGGCTTTCCACTCAAGAGGTTGAGCCTCCACCCGTCCACACACCTCAGACACTTCACAGGCGTAGTCGCGTCTCCACCCGTCCACACACCGCAGACACTTCACAGGCGTAGTCGAGCCTCCAC
>LGRX02010797.1:0-63515 GCA_001247695.2 Cymbomonas tetramitiformis
AGGGGATATAGGGGTAGGTGTGCGAGGAGAGGGGCGATGACGACACCCTTATTTCGTCCTGCTCATCAGAGGCGAGAGCCGGTGATCGATTCGAAATTGAATGTCTTTCGCTCCTATCGTGAGCTCGTCTCCTGTGCGCCGCGGCAGATGGGTTTGGGGGACGGGGGCAGAGGCGCCGCTTGGGCGCAGGATGGGCTTGGGGTCGGGGTGCGAGGGAGGGGATATAGGGGTAGGGGTGCGAGGAGAGGGGCGATGACGACACCCTTATTTCGTCCTGCTCATCAGAGGCGAGAGCCGGTGATCGATTCGAAATTGAATGTCTTTCGCTCCTATTGTGAGCTCGTCTCCTGTGCGCCGCGGCAGATGGGTTTGGGGGAGGGGGGCAGATGCGGGCGCCGCTTGCGCCCGATCTGCCGTTGGGGATTTTGGAGATGTTTGTATTATTTTTTGTATTCAGGAGGTCTTCTATTACACTTGGCCCATCTGATTTTTTTTTTTTTTTTTTTAGGTATGAGCAGTTCAAGCTCGGATACAAGCAGATTGTTGGGGGACGCGACTTGAGTACTGCGGAATGTGGAGGAATGGGAGCTCTTGCTGGGGTTGTTACTGGTGCTTTGACGACTCCCCTCGATGTGATAAAAACTCGCCTCATGATTCAGGTGCGTCTTCGTGCAATAACATGGAGCTTGTAGTAGCTGAAAGGCGCCATATGCCTCAAATGTTACTTGTACCTGGTGTCATCTTGGCGCAGTTCAAAAATGCGCTTCACAAGGGAGTCAATGAACAGGGCAGTCGGCCAATGAACAGGGAAGCTCTGGACAGTATCTTGGAGTTGCGGATTGTGCCCGTCAGATCCTCGAGACGGAGGGCCCAGGTATGATGTCTTGAACATAGGATCACTGATCCTGAGGAGAAAGGGTGCTTTCATCGATGATGTTCGATGGTAGTTGGTGGTCCAAAAGAGAAGGGTGTATGGGTTTGCCCTTGCCGTCCATACACCGATAATGACTTGGAGTGTTGAGGATGGAATGCTATGTGTATTTTCATTGCTTGTTTATCTTTGCTATGTAGTTCATGGCCATTGTCGTAATCATGTTCTCCAAATTCTAATTGATTTCGACCTGTATTTGCAGGTGCATTTTTGAAGGGTCTCCAGCCGCGTGTCACCTGGATAGGCATTGGCGGGTGTATATTTTTTGCTACTCTGGAAAAATCGAAGGTATGATTTTCCTGTCCGACTAAAGCTGTTTTGTTTCCGTTGTAAATGGTATCACGTTCACTCCTGTTTTGATAGGTAATATGAGAAATCAACCATGAGCTGTCTCTTCTCATGGGAGAGTTGGAAGATGCGATCGGTTGTGCAGTGATAGCAGCACTCTGTGTGTATGCTCCTATTTCAATTTGAGAAATTTCGTAAATTGTGTTTGTGCTCACAGGAGTTGCTAGTTCCTAAAGAATAACTGCCTCGACAGATGGATTTTTTATTGAAACGATTGGTGCTCTATGATTTCTGTGCACAATTGAGGCTGTTGATTAAGATGAAGCTGAGGATCAAAGTGGCCAAAGGGGGAATGACGGGATACATGAGTGGTATGCGATGTGTGCAAGATGGTGAGAAATTGACATTGATCCCGACCTTACTGGTCAAAGAAAATAAATGTTCAGGTTGCGGATTTTGATATTGTATATGTATTAACTAAATCGCATGTACGCGCGCGGAATTCCCCTTTTACCCAAAATCGTTTAAGATACACATTGCATGTAGTTGCCATCTTAAAACTGTGGAAATTCCTGCAATCGACTACGTTTGTTTAATTTTCACAATGTATCACAACGAGCTGACCAGCGTTTAATTTCCCTTAATGTGCAGACCGAATTGTAATTGCATGCTGGCAGTAATCCGTTATAGTTGGCGCTGCATTACATCGTATTATTCTACATGGCAACGTCCGCGACTCAAATACGCTAAAACAACTACCCAATTTATTGTTACGGCATTTGAAGTATTGTAGTCAACTGTCAATTAGCATGTCGACTTCGCAATTTGGATGACGGAAAATCGATATTTGATTCACCCACATGCCTATTAAATGCTCCAGAATCCCAATCTGATATTTTAGGGTGTTAATGGCAACGGGCGAAAATCCTCCCCGACTAGTAAGGCACATATGATATCGCATCTTGATCTCGAAGGTTTTATCTCAAAGGTTTTATAATATAATAATCATGGATATATGGACGAAAATATGCATTTAGGGTTTGTAACATTCTCGGGTCCATAAGGTCCATTTCTCCGAGCCTCTTCGATCAACTCACAACTCGAACTGTAACGACCCTCGCAGGGCCACCGCAGCCTAGCAGAACACCGATTTAAGAGACTCCAAGAGCACAGGCGATTGAACGGAATTTTCGAAGCACGCGCATGATACAAACAACGAGCATATTGCATATATACTGATTTAGACATGCCTCATGCTGAAAACAGCGTTTACGCAAGCAACGGGCGACGTCGGTCTTGAACTCTGGCTCAGACCAAGGTTCGATGGAAGCGTTTTTGGCCAAGGCATGCCCTGAGGTCAGTGACGAGTCCATGTCTGCCCCCGCACGCGAGACACCTGACAGGCCAAGCAAACAATCACTGCGTGCATGTTCGCTGGTTGGTCGCGGACCCAACCAACTCAATGCAGCCGCCCTTAGCAAAGGACTGCAGAGCGACATCATTACTCTTAAAAACGGGGCAGCTCGGCTGCCGAACACCGAATACTTCAAACCGGACGAAGCAGGTTATTCTCTCATGGTGCGTGGCTTGTCCAAACGAGGGAGACGCCGGCCGAGACGCTCAATGTCAATGATGTCCTTTGATCGAAACTGAAATTGTCCCTGATATTGAAGCCTGGCACGTTCTTGTTAAAGTTGCACAGGGGTATTTCGCGCACTTTGCAAGCGTTTTGACGCGTCAACTTACAATCTGCGCTGCACGGCTTTTCGCAGAGTGGCGAGGAGCATAGCACGCCCAGGCCGCGCTCCGAGATGCACGAACAAGCCCTGCAGGCCAACTCGGTTGGTGAGTGAAGCCCCTCGCACAGTCTGTTCGTGGTACTGAGCTCTCTCATGCCCTTAAATATTTCGACGCACGTGAAGCCATCGTTACATCGTGGAGAGCCCACAACGATCTAGCAGCAAACCGATCCACCAAAGCGCAGCAATATTGCTTATCATCTTGAGGATTTCCCGAATCTGAGTCACCATGCAACGTCATCGAAAGAAACTATAAATACGACGTTTCCCGTGCTGAATTTGTAGTAAGTTCTAGCGCGACAACTTCGGGGGGCCGTCGGGTCTCTAGAGTTATAATTAGTTCGCGTCAAAGTGTACAGTCATACTCAATCTACTGGACAGAATAAGGGCGACATGCGATAAAAAACTCAATGTCCCTGAGTTCTCGGTACCATTTATTTTGAGGAACAGGGCCCGTTCTCGGGCCCTTTCTGGTCGATATTATCAGCACTTTACGAGTTGAAATCGAGCACCGCCTTTGTACTGTTATACCGCAGAGTCCTTCCGCTCATTCCCGTCGTATCCTCCAACTTTGTCATTCCAGAGTTGGCAGGACGAGTTGGTACCAATTGTGCGCATCCACTCCTCGGATGGCGCATGCATAGGACTTGGAGGGTACGCGACGGAGTTTTCCCGCTGCTTTTTATTCAAACTCTGAACCGCCATTCCCTACACCTCATCTGCACGAGCACATGGAACGGCCAAATTGCCAAATGAGAACCCGCGAAGGTTTTTCATGCGAGCCGATGCAGAAGAATTAGGATAGCATAAGGAACAGCTGATCTGCTTGCCACTGAGACACGACTGGGCCATGCGCTTGAAGTGTGCATTGAAGCGTGCGCACTACACCTTGAAGCGTCGGGGCTACACCGAGGATAAATATATATGAGAAAGTACAGGATTCTTTCGTGACGCGGCGGTATCTACACATATCGCCTCGTATCTACGCATATTGCATATCGCATATCGCGCGAAGTTGCTCGGAAACTTTTATTGCACCGCCTGCAAGGTGATGCTTTTATGGTCGGGAAATTAAATGAGAAGCATGTCAGCTGCGAGTGCTCGTGAGGCGAGGGGCACCGCCTGCTTGGGAGTACAGACCCCAGTGCATCAGCGTCGTTGCCACCGTCTTCTGTTTGCAATAAGCCGGTGCTCCAGCCACTCACGAGGCGACCCAAGCTGGACCACCGCGGTTTGCCTGATCGGCTGACACTCGTACGAACTCTCACTCCCACTCTCCGGATGTGAGGTTGATTTCAAACTCGCTGGTTTTCTCAAGAAATATTTACAACGTCGAGTTTCATCGTGCAATTTCTTGCTGCCACAATGCTTCTTCACATAATTTCTTGTCAGGCACGATGTGGAGGACTGCCTGCAAAACCTTTTGAAAGCGAGGCCAAAGAAAGAGTCCAAGTTCCGTGAAAGTGTGCTTTACCCCGAGTTTAAGCTTTGCAAGCGTTTGAGGAAGCAAGTAGCAGAGTCTGAGACCGCACTGACATAAATTCCCAGCGGGGGAGGGGAAGGTCGTGGGGGCAAGTAACACAGTCTGATACAGCCCTTACGTATATACCATTACCTGTATTACGCAAACCATCGGTACGAAAGCGGAAGCTTGCACAAAACGAGCTGGTCATGCCTCACCACAAGAACAGCTTCGTCCAAACTGTGAGCAAGGCAGTCCAGGTGACCTCACGCCCCGGCCCCCCACAACTGCTGAGTGTCAAGGTTGTGAGCAAGGCAGTCCAGGTGACCTCACGCCCGGCCCCCACAACTGCTGAGTGTCAAGGTTATGAGCAAGGCAGTCCAGGTGACCTCACGCCCCGCCCCCCACCGCTGCCGAGTGTCAAGGTTGTGAGCAAGGCAGTCCAGGTGACCTCACGCCCGGCCCCCACCGCTGCCGAGTGTCAAGGTTGTGAGCAAGGCAGTCCAGGTGACCTCACGCCCCCCCCACAACTGCTGAGTGAAGGTTGTGAGCAAGGCAGTCCAGGTGACCTCACGCCCCGGCCCCTCACCGCTGCCGAGTGTGAAGGTTGTGAGCAAGGCAGTCTAGGTGACCTCATGCCCCGGCCCCCCACCGCTGCCGAGTGTCAAGGTTGTGAGCAAGGCAGTCTAGGTGACCTCATGCCCCGGCCCCCCACCGCTGCTGAGTGTCAAGGTTGTGAGCAAGGCAGTCCAGGTGACCTCACGCCCCGGCCCGAGGATGAGGCTCTTAGCTATATCTTGTTCAAGATGAATTTAGATACTCAAAGGAGCCCACCCACGCCCTTCTTCCAGGTGAGGGGGCAGCAGGGGGCAGCAGATCCCGTTGGATATCTTGGGGAGGGACATTGGCATTGGAGATGCTAACACCCGATAGAAAAACCCATGTCTAGGGGGGCGCGCCACCCTCCCCCTCAGTGGACACTTGTCAAACACGGATGTTTGAGGGGGTCTTCACCAAGTGGGGGGCGGGCGCAGAACTGCCAATGCAATTTTTTCACGGTTAGAATGGCGGCTTATAGCCCCGATGGCCGAATGTTGGTGTCCCGGGAGTGGCGGGATCACGTGCTCTGCGCACCCTTTTTACCCTGGCCTGGAGCAAATTACGGAATTCCATATATATCTTATCGTAAAGTTATATATATATATATATATACATATTCTACTTTGCCTTGCACTCTATCATGCCATAACTTCAACCTGTATGCCCCTTCTCCATGGGGTGAAGGTCGTGCACACTCCAGTTGGCAACCCTCGCACCACTCAGCGCCCACTTCGCCCCTTTGCCAGGGTCTTTGATGGCCGGTACCCGGAATTGTCTCCTCTTACAAGGCTCGCCCGGAATGGGGCTGCGCTATCCAGGAGTATTCCAGGACTAAAAGCATTCGGCACACGCTTCATGCCGCATCCACGAAGCTTTGGGGAGATTGAGGCCCTTTACAGAAACCCCATGCGACCTATGGCCTCTGTCCCATGCAAGAAATAATCCACCCGAAACCATCTACAGGGTTCTGTGCGCCGTCGCCGCAGTTTTGACGCAAACAGCCAATGAAACGTCGCTAGTTGAGGGCTCAATGAGGGATGGTGACGCAGACAACTCCGCCATGTGCTTGGCGGCGCTATTATTTCCCGAGGAGCTCTCCACAGGTGGACCAGAGCAGCTCGTCACCAGTGTCATCTTTCCAACACATCGATGTCTTCATCCCACCAGAGCATCCGCCAGTGAATGCCACCACGTCGCCGCCGCTGCAACTACTGGACCCTCTGCCAAGCCATCTACATGATGGGTGGACCCGGCTGCTTTACGTACCCTTGCGGAAGGCCCCCAGCAAGGTTTGCTCTCAACCAACTTTTTGTGCTCACTCAACTGTTGCCATCATCTTCATGATTTCTCCCTCTTCCGATGCTTGCTCTAATCAGAGCCCCAGGTACCAGTAGATGGTCCGCGTGATCAACGGTCGCGTGATCCGTGCGATTTTGCAGCCTGTTGCATGCCTGTCTCATTAACCAGTCTAGGCGGGTTCCGGACGTGAGGCGAACTTTGAACCCTGCCAACCTTACAGTGCTTCGCCTGCTTTCCGCATACCTAAACGCTCTCACTTCTTGATCTACGGGTTATGGTCCACCTTGGCCGTTGGATGGCGTTTCAACTAGACCGTCGGCTTCCTCCCATAGTCCGATGCTCGGCACCCGTATCAGCTCTAGACAAAGGAGCATCTAAGATCTGGGTGCGCCAGGAGCTCTTCCCGGCATAGAACTTGCCACGAACGCCGCATCTGTGCAGCTCGTTCGCGCTTTGCGCCTCTTCTCACACCGATCTGCTTGCTCGTCTACGAAGCACTGCGATGAAGGAGCTGCAAGCATTTGCCGCTCAGCATCATAAAAGCAGCAGTTTAGGGGGTAATTGAGCGGGCTTCCCCTCCCCTTGCCAGCAGCAGGTAGAATATATTAGGGTGCCAAGAAGGCGGGTGACTGGCAAAAGCGGTGGCAGAGTAACGGAGGCACCGGATGGGGAGGGGGTGGGGGAAGGGGCACAGGACACACATGCGGAGTGGCCCTCAATTGACATGTACACGTCGCATGATGTGATGGGGACATCAGGGGAGAGTAAGTTGATGGAGTCGCAGGCGCAGCTGCTGCGGGTGGAGGGGTTCTGCAAGGTGCTGGCACGGCTGCAGCCACGCACCCCTGAGGACACGAAACCCTTGAACGAGCTGCGCAGCGCGCTCCTGCTACACCTGGCAAAGGAGATGGCGGAGTTCCGAGCGGTGACATACCGAGAAAAGCAAGGCGAGGAGCAGCGTTTCTATGACGCGCTGCAAGAGCAGCTTCGGGCGTTGACGGGCAAGCTACAGGTGGGCACGCGTTTTGCTCCAGGCATGCCCTTTATTCTTGCTGCGAAAGGCGTCACCTGGAGGGATCCCGGAAGTGCACTTCGACCTCGGGCGTCGTGACGGGCATTCGCGGGCGCGGCGCATGCCTGTGGCGCTGAACATGCACGTGACGTGCGGAGCATGCCTGTTTTATGGAGCATGCACGTCACGCGCAGCATGCCTGTGACGCGGAGCATGCATGTGACGCTGAGCAGGCATGTGACGCGGAGCATGCATTCGGCGTTTAGCGTGGCCAGACATGTGGCATGTGTGGGGACGGGACCTCAAGTCGGAGCAGTGCAGAACAGAGGCATGCGCGGCGTGTTGTGAGCGGACAAGCTCTCTTGAGACCGGGCTTTGGGGCTGGCAGGGAGCAGGATGTTGGCTCTGAGCGTAGGCTCGGTGGTGGGGAGGTGGCTCGGGGAGCTTGAGGGCTGTAGGTGGACCGGCTTCAATGGCACAGTTTCAGTGCAGAGGGGCTTGGTGGGGCATAGGGGGTCCCGTTCCCCACTAGTGAAATCCGGGTCAGTGTCCCGAAGTGTTTGCATGAATCCGTTGATCCCTGGTGAGGGTACATAGTGCAGCCGATCCTTTGTGGTTATGCGATGCCAAAGGAGTTGGTCCAAGGATAAGCCACGCACACGCGCATTCATTAAAATGACTTGGGAGGATGCGGTTGGAGAGGATTATGCAATTTGGGGCTGGGCAAT
The DNA here is from genome assembly GCA_001247695.2 of Cymbomonas tetramitiformis. NCBI lineage: Eukaryota > Viridiplantae > Chlorophyta > Pyramimonadophyceae > Pyramimonadales > Pyramimonadaceae > Cymbomonas > Cymbomonas tetramitiformis. Next base: position 8,120 of record LGRX02010797.1, read on the forward strand.
TTGGGAGGACTTAGCTCGATCCGGATGACTTGGGTCACAGGTCCTGAGGCACGAGATTAGGTTTGCATACGAGGCCTGACAGATACGAGCCCCCGTACAGGCAGGCAGAGGTATTCAAGGGGGTGGGCGAGGCTTTGGGCCTCTTGAAATGTGGCGCAGAGTGTACTCGATGTGAAACTGAAGGAACTGGACTTCGAGAAGAAGTTGAACTTGGTACAACTGATGAAGCGCGCGGTGAAGGACACCAAGCACGAGGGGTCGATCTCCAGCATGGACCTTGAGCTTGCCACGAGCTCCGAGGAGCGCAGGGAGCTGTTGCACCAACTGGCGGCCATGGAAGCGAGGGCAGTGGAGGCTGAGTCTCTTGCGGCGTCTCGAATGCAGATGGTCTCGGCGGCTGCGGCGGCACGTGCTGAGGCTGAGACCGCGGCGACGACAGCAGACGCAGCACGAGTGGCGGCTGAGGAGCATGCAGTGCTTGCGAGCAGCGAGGTGGCACGGCTCACGTTGGTGGCACAGCGGTTTGTGGCGCGCGCGCTGGCTCAGGAGGAGGATCTCGCGGAGCTTCGGGCACGAGCGGAGCTAGCAGCCCAGGCAAGAGGCTATGCACACTCCCGCCGCTTTGCCCTGAAGGTCCTGAAGGCTGTTCCCCAATCGATGGCCGTGGCCCATCCTGTGTGGTGGTGGTTGTGTGATTGCCATTGACGGTTGGTATTGATAGCACACCCTGCGCTCTGTATGCTTATTTTTGGACCGACTCCTTTGGCACAACGTGGCGCTGGGTGTGTGTGTGTGCTTATCCTTGCGACTCCTTTGGCACCCCGTAGCCACAGAAGACTGCACTTTGTACCCACGCCGGGGATCAAAGGATTCAGCACACACTTCGGGACACCTATCCGGATTCTCCGGAGCTCGCCAGTGAAGAATGGGACCCCCTAAGCTTCGCTGAGCCACCCGAGCCCCTCTGCATGTTCACCGCCAGCGCACTGCCGCCTTGTGCCTGAAGCCGGTTCATCCCCGCCCCCCGAGCTGCGCGAGCCATATCTCCACCACCAAGCCCACGCGCAAGACCACCCCTCTGCTCCCTGAGCCTCACTGGGCCACCTGAGCCCTTCTGCGGTTGTCCTGCCGGCGCACTGCTGTTGTGTCTCTGGAGCCGGCTCACCTCCGCCAATCGAGCCACCCCTCCACCACCAAGCCCACATCCCACATCACCCCGCTGCCCCCTACAGCCTGGTCTCAAGAGAGCTTGCCCACCCACGCCACGGCCAGAATGCCCAAGCGCTGTCCCAAGGGGCTGAGAATGATAAACTGGGTTGCCCTCATCCAAACTTGCGCATCCGCCACCGACTTGCGCCTGTAGCCCTCTACCCCCAGCACCAACTCCCCGTGACTGGAGCCCTTGCACTGATTGCCTTGCGAGGTGGCCGCGAACTTGAGCAATGCGCTCCACACTTGCGCTGTAACTGTCACGCCGCACTGTTCCTACTTGGGGTCCCATCCCCACAGTTGCCTGTGTGTCCCAAGCCCTCCCGGTGGCCGATAGTTCACCACCCGGTCGTCGCCTTCCCGACAGCTGCTCACTGTTAGTTCCGGCACGGCCAGCAACCTCGCCCGGTGGGCACGGAAGCTGATGAGATGCCGTATGCTGCCGTGCAACCTGTTGTAAGTGGTCATCGCTGCCGGGATGGGCCCCCGGGCTCTGAGGGGCCCGGCGTGTGTCAACTCCACCCGCGGACCTCCCCACATCTCCCCCGTCATCCTCATCAGTTCCCCCCATGCCATCAACCCCCCCAAGAAGGCCGGCCACCCGCCTGCTCGCCCCCATCAAGGTGGCCACCCCTCCCTCAGCCAAGGCCATTGCTTGCTCCGGCGAGGCCCCACTCTGCTCCTGAGTCCAGACCCCACTCTCCGGGCCCGGCGACAAAAGGTCATCCCACTCATTCAAGATATCCTCGACACTTGACGCCGCCTGGCTGAGCCCGCCTATGCCTGCCCGTGCCCCTCCAGATCGCGCCTCGGCGGTGCCCCCTCCTTGACCCTCCACAGTGCCCAGATGCTCCACCTCCCGCCGCACGTCCTCCATGCTCTCCAAAAGTGTGTATGCTTATCCTTGCGAATCCTTTGGCACCCCGAAGCCACAGGAGACTGCACTATGTACCCACGCCGGGGATCAAAGGATTCAGCACACACTTCGGGACACTTATCCGGATTCTCCGGAGCTCACTAGTGAAGAATGGGACCCCCTAAGCCTCGCTGAGCCACCCGAGCCCCTCTGCATCTGCACCGCCAGCGCACTGCCACCTTGTGCCTGAAGCCGGTTCATCCCTGCCCCCCGAGCTGCGCGAGCCATATCTCCACCACCAAGCCCACGCGCAAGACCACCCTCTGCTCCCTGAGCCTCACTGGGCCACCTGAGCCCCTCTGCGGCTGTCCTGCCGGCGCACTGCTGCTGTGTCTCTGGAGCCGGCTCACCTCCGCCAATCGAGCCACCCCTCCACCACCAAGCCCACATCCCACATCACCCTGCTGCCCCCTACAGCCTGGTCTCAAGAGAGCTTGCCCACCCACGCCACGGCCAGAATGCCCAAGCGCTGTCCCAAGGGGCTATGTGTGTGTGTATGCTTATCCTTGCGAATCCTTTGGCACCCCGAAGCCACAGGAGACTGCACTATGTACCCACGCCGGGGATCAAAGGATTCAGCACACACTTCGGGACACTCATCCGGATTCTCCGGAGCTCACTAGTGAAGAATGGGACCCCCTAAGCCTCGCTGAGCCACCCGAGCCCCTCTGCATCTGCACTGCCAGCGCACTGCCACCTTGTGCCTTGCGCTGGGTGTGCGTGTGTGTGTCTACGGCTCGCTTTTTGGGAGTGTCTTGGATTCGTCTGACGCTAGCTCCCTCTCCGTGTACAGTGCTGATGGTTATTACACATGCCGGGGGACTTGTGTTCTTTGACCTTGATATGAGTACTGGCGGATCGCTATGAACGGGGACGGCCGCCGGGTGGAAGTGGATTTTGGGAGGCGGTTATCCCTGTGGTGCCATTCAGGCGGGCACTGCCTCTTGGAGAGCTCGGTAGATTCGTCTGTCGTGCTGCGAGGAGAGGCAGAAGGTGGTGATGTACACCTTCCTTGTTTTCCCTTGAATTTTGCGGGGAGCACTTAGGTGCCCGCATGTTTCCTTTTTTGACATGGGGTGTCCATGCTGTGTGGTGTGACTGCATTCATGACATAACCATGGATCAACAGGTCCCATCCATCGACCGGGAGCCACTGGGGGGCCTGCCAGCAGGGTCCGCTTACTCCGTAACCCAGAGACCAACAGTTGTTTGGCGACGATCGGTCACATCGTATCATCTTTCCATGCTGCTTTGCATTTGGGTTGGGAATATGTATGCGTTTGTGGTATCTTGTCACGGCCCCGCCCTGCTCTTGATTTGCTTCTCACATCCGCTGGGATGATGGTGGGCTGGCTTTTGTTGGCCGATCTCATGCCGTTCAGTGTGTGTGTCTTCCTCCATGCTGCTTTGAATTTGTTTAGAGGTGCGTGCATGTGTCGGTGGGTTGTCTGAGCTTGAGCACCGGATTGGAATATTTCCATGACGGAACTGCGGTGCAAAGCTGGATGAGCTCCCAGATACCCCACATTTTCGGGTGTGATTCGCGTTTGTGGTGCGTTCGCTTTGCGCTTGGTTTGGGATGTGTCGAAGCGAATGGCATCTTGGCACAGCCCCGCCGTGTTCCTGAATGCTTCTCACTCCACTGGGATGATGGTGGCTGGCTTTTGTTGGCGGACCTCATGCCGTTCAGTGTGTGGCGGTGGTATCTTGGTACAGCTCTGCCCCGTGCGGCCCATGCAAGAGAGGCACAAAAATTCCCCCAGGTCGGGTAGATTTCATCTGTCTGATGTACAGCTGTGAAGCTCTTGGATGCTTCTCACATCCACTGGGATGATGGAGGGCCGGCTTTTGTCGGCGGGCCTCACGCCACTCAGTGTGGGTAACTTGCCACGGCCCCACCCTGTTCCTGAATGCTTCTCGCATCCCAGTTCCGGAACCGCAGTCACGCAGTCCCTGGCGTTCAGGGCATGCTTATCCTTGGACCGATTCTTTCGCCAGTCAAAACCCTAGCCCCCAATTTGCTTTAGAACATCCGCTGCACTGCATAGCCACACCTGGAATCAAACGATTGAGTTTCCTTTCTTGCCACTTTTCCAGATTTCAGATTTCCCGGTGCCCCCTAAGCCCCAGTGACGCACCTGAGTCTCTGGGACGCCTCAGCGCCTACGCACCGTCACAGTGCAGCGTGGTACCTCTCAAATCGGCATGCTTTGCTCGCACGACGCTTGGCTGGGGGCTGCCGCAGCGCGCAGCGGCCCTGGTCATGGGTTCATGTGGTCAGTCCACCATCCTGGGCTTCGATTGGTTGCGACCTCTCTGAGATCCGCGTATGAGAAGCGGTTGACGGGGGGAGAGAGATGCCAGGCGGAGAAGTTCTTCGACGAGCTGTGTGAGGGGCAGCAGGAGCTCCAGGAGCGCAAGCTGGCGTTCCAGAAGCGTCAGGAGGAAGCCCGGTCGCAGGTGAAGATGCTGGCGGAGGTGGTGGCCAGCCACGACGCGGAGGCGGTGGCCAGCATCCAGCGATCGTCGATCGCATCGGTGGAGGCGGAGGCGAAGTTGCTCGAGGAGCAGGCGCGCTCCGTGCAAGTGCTCCGTGAGGACTGCGCGCACATGCAAGAGAAGTTCTCCTCGGAGCGGCAGACGACGATGCTGCTGCATGCGCAGCTCGAGGACACCCAGGCGGCGCTGAGCAGGGCCGAGGACTCGATGCGGGAATACGCATATCGGGCGGCGCGGTCGCAGGCGCAGGCGGTGGCTGAGCGCAACGAGGCGTGGCGGCGGATGCAGGAGGCAGAGGTGCACGCGCTGCAGCAAGCGGGACTGACGGCAGCCCAGGAGGCCGCAGCGCTGGACCTGCGCGGCCAGTTGTCTCAGCTGCGCTCGGAACTGAGCGCCACTGAGTGTAGCATGGTGCAGGTGATGGAGGAGCGCGACCTGGCAATGCACCGCGCGGCGCTCTTGGCCGCGAGGCAGCAGGCGGAGCTGCTGCGTGCGCAGCTGGCGGTGGAGGCTGTGGAGAATGATGCGAAGGCCGACACGAAGAATCAGGAGACGTTCCTATCGCTCCTCATGGAGCAGATCGAGGCTCTGTCGGACCAGGTCGAAGTGGCAGCCCTGGAGAGGAAAGAAACGGCTGGCAATCAAGAGCATGACAAGGAGCACGCGTCATCGCCGCCGCCGCAGGCACCTGAGGAGTCAGTCCATTATAGCCCGGACGACTCTAGCCTCAATTTAGTATCTCCTGTGCACAAGGCCGCCCTGACCCGAGTCAGGACATTGAAGAAGAACGTGGCGAAGGCGGCGCTGGTGGAGATGACTCCGCGCAAACTGTCGGACCAGGCGAAAAAAATCTCCCAGCTCGAGCGCCAAAAGGCATCCCTCGGTCAGTTCTTCTCGGTTGCCTGCTGCATGCCTGGCCCGCAGTGGCCCAGCCCGGAGATGCGAGGCGTGACGCGATGGCCTGGCTGGGACCTGCCGGTCTTGCTGGCGGCCGTGTGCATGTCGCTCGAGCCGCACGGATGGTCCACCGGCGGCCACGTGTTTGGACACTCCGCGAGAAGAGCGGTGCGGTGACCTGTGCAGGATTGAGATTGGGGGCTGCGGGAGGGCGGGCAGAGTCAAAGTTGGAATCGAGGGCAGAAGCGAGGGACCGTGCGATGAGGCTCCTCGCCGAGAGCCACGTGCATCTGCTGCGCATTGTTCAAGGCCCCTTCTTCGGCATGTGCCAGTGCGTAACTCCTCTCCCTTCACCTCTATCTTCAACTTTCTTTCTCGCCCCACTGTCAGCGTCAAGCGAGGGTGCATTTCGTCCCATCGGCTCCTGAGGGCAAAAGGTCCAAGGAGGTGCGGATGCACACCTAGTGCTATCACGGCAGCCAACCAAACACATATGCCGCTGGCGATCTTGAAGGCGGCGTGCGCGGGATGAAGGCGCGTGTGACCATCCAGCCATGGCGGTTATTGAGAACAGTGTCTTCGGACATGGATGGAATGACCTCCAGTCGGGTGATACCATCCATATTTCGCGGCATCGAATACCATCCATGTCCACAGCATAAGATAACTTTTAACGATACTCCACAAATGCTGATCGGACCAATGGGAGCTCCTCGACGAGAGCTCGATCATTTTGAAAGAATTTCGAAGATCAAACGGTGAGCGGCTTGGGAGAAATCGGTCAAAGTTTGGTCGGACGGTCTGGGACAGACGTGGGCGTGTGATCTTCTTGAGTGGGACGGTATTTGGGGCGAAAGCCATCCTCCCCGGACTTCAATCTCAATACCCGGGGTGCCAAGTCTCAGTCCGCAATGCCTTCATCCTGCCAAGAGTGGGTAATTTGGCAAAGTGCCACATTGTATTTCGTATGTCATATTGTGAACTGGTGTGCGCCCTGCTGTGCTACAATCTTCCCCGCTGGCGCGCCTTTCCCATTTATCACAGTGCCAAGGCGGGTGGATTTCCCGCTGTCTCGCTGCTTCGGGCCGCGCAGGCATTGTGGGGCGGCGCGTGTCCCATCAGAACCTTTGGCAGGTGACGTGTCGAATATTCGGTGGCGAGCTCCGACCGGCCACCCGGCCACCGCGGCCGTTTGGTGCTACTCCTCTCCGCCAATCCTTCCCTTAAGATATCTGATCTGCCCTGGAGTGAGGGAGTGGGGGGGGGAGGGGTCCGCGGGGATCTGGGTATGCAGTAAGGCATCCGGGCGGGTGCACGTGGATTTAGCGAAGGACCTCGAAAATCTGTCAGATATGCACCAAAGCGGCCGGCAAAGGTGAGGCCACTCCTCCCCTCCGCCGTCGCCGCGCTTCCACGGCAGTCTGGGGGTGGCCTCCATCGGCAGTGCAGGCTTTAGCTCTCGCAGGCGTCGCTGCCGCTTATACAACGAAAGCGCGGGCACTCGGGAAGTCGTACGTACAGCGAGCTTGAAGATACTTGCAGGCCGTCCATCCTGGCGGAGCCAGGGTTGATCTAGCGATAGAAGAGGCAAGTGGTGCATGAGCTGTCGGAAGGGCACGGCGGATCGAGATTGTGAGCGGACGGATGCTGCTGCAGTGGCAGAGCGAGCGTTGACGCTGTGGGAGCATCCAAAAAGGGGTGACGCTGTGGGAGCATCCAAAAAGGGGTGACGCTGTAAAGGCGGACTTGCGGCGGAGCTGTGGACTCGGAGGGGCCGGAGCGGGCGATGGTGGAGCAGGGAGATGGCGGCGATTGGAGAACACGGCAATTTGTACCACATGCTGAAGGAGTGTGTCTTGGAGCTCTCCGCAGTGGTGGCAGGCATGAGGGAGTGCGCTTGGGTTGGTAGTTCACCACCCTCGAGTTGGGAGAGGCTCGTGCATGGAGTGGCCGTGACGTTGGAAACTTCAAGCAAGCTCGTGAAGCTCCATGATGATGACACTCGGGTGCTCCTCCGCCTCCTCCCTTGGAGCTTTGCGGCTCTCCCGGAATACTCCGCACGGTGCAGCATCACGCGTGTCACCTCCTGATCCGAGGACTGTGCACGGAACTCATGCGATGCTGCGCAGCAGACACCCGTTGAACACGGGCATGCAACTGGAGAGCTTGGCTGATGAGATTGGGGGAGGCGGAGCGGGTGCATCAGTGCACAGAGCTGTCCCTGCCGGACCAAAGGTTAGCACACATTCCGGTATGCAAGACCCTGGAGGAGGATATTGCCTACTTGAACAAAACGCTGAAGAAAGTATGCCACCCCCTCCCCTCGCTACCCCAGCCTTGCATCATTTCACACTGGTCGCTATATGCTGATCACCGCCTGCTACACCCGACTTCACGCTGAGCGGACTCGCAATGCTGACATCCACCGCCGCACGATGCTGACATCCGCCCCGCACGATGCTGACATCCCACCCGCCGCCGCGATAAGACATCCACCGCAACGCGATGCTGACATCCACCGCCCATACGATGCTGGCATCCACCGCCGCACGATGCAGCTATCCACCGCCGCACGATACTTTGACATCCACCGCCGCACGATGCAGACATCACCGCCGCACGATGCAACCATCCACCGCCGCACGATGCTGACATCCACTGCCGCACGATGCTGACATCCACTGCCAGCACGATGCAGCCATGCACTGCCGCATGATGCAGCCATGCACTGCCGCACGATACCAGACATCCACTGCCGCACGATGCTGACATCCACCGCCACGCACGATACAGCCATCCACGCCGCCGCGATGCTGACATCCACCGCCGCGATGCAGGCATCCACCGCCGCGATGCAACCATCCACCGCCGCCACGATGCTGACATCCACTGCCAGCGATGCAGCCACTGCCGCATGATGCAGCCATCCACTGCCGCACGATGCAGACATCCACCGCCGCACGATGCAGACACCCACTGCCGCACGATGCTGACATCCAGATCCCTTCGATCGTGAAACATGTGCTGATTCCTCGGATTTTGCAGGCCACAACACCGCACAGCCAATTGTAAGGCCTGATGTACAGCTGTACAGTTCTTGAATGCTTCTGACATGCACTGAGATGGTGGTGGGCTGGCTTTTGTCGGTGGGCCTCATGCCGCTCAGTGTGTGGTATCACCATGCAGAGCTGGGTGAAGTTGCGCAATCTCATATGTTTGGCAGTGATGAGTACATATATCCATCTATCCATACTGCATTGCATTTAGTTTGAGATGTGTGTGAGGCGGTGGTATCTTGTTACCCTGGTATCTGTTATCTTGTTACCCAGGTTTAGCACGCACTAGCCATTGAGTTGCGTGACGTTGCGCAGTCTCGCGTGGTTGGCTGTGATTAGTACATGCATCCATCCATCCATCCACACTGCATCACATTTGTTCTGAGATGTGTGCGCTAGTGGTGTCCTGGCACAACCTCGCTCTGCTCCTGAATGCCTCTCACATCCACTCCCCGTGACAATCAAACTGTGTCACGAGTCTGCTCCAGGTATCTTGTGCGTGTGACAGCTCTCTTTTGATCATTCCCGTTCTTCCCACACTCACCCTCTCCTCTCCCACCAGTCTCTCCCCTGGCTATCTCCCCCTTGTCTGAATGATGCTTCCGATTTTAAGATCCCCGTGCGAGAGAGGCAGAAAACGTCCCTAGGGTCGGGTAGATTCGTCTGTCATTGAGTGCAGCTGTAAAGCTCCTGAATGTTTTTCATTTCCACTTGGGCATTTCCATGTGGGTTGCCTGGGCTTGAGCACCGGATTGGAATATTTCCATGATGGACCTGCGGTGCAAAGCTGGATGAGCTCCCAGCTACCCCACATTTTCGGCTGTGATTTGCGTTTGTGATGGGTTCGCTTTGCACTTGGTTTGGGATGTGTCGAAGCGGATGGTATCTTGGCACGGCCCCGCCCTGTTCCTGAATGCTTCTCACTCCACTGGGATGATGGTGGGCTGGGTTTTGTCGGGTTCAGTGTTTGTGGGAGGCTGAAGCGCTGCAATTTGGTGGCAGCTCATCGCACCGTCTCGTATGCCCCCCGTGCAGGCGGCGCAGCATCTAAGGGAGCCCACACACGACCGCCTTGCCAACACCGCTCAGGAGCTGCTTGCGAAGTGCACGGGGCAGGCTGCTGCGCTGGAGCCGTACATCAAGGGCATCACCAAGGTGTTCGCGCGTCGAGCTGCGCCCGATGCCACTTCATCTGTTGTTTTACTCTCGAGTCTTGTGCCGCAGCCTCTCCACGGGAGGGGTATCTGTGAGAGCAAGCAGTGCGTGGGCAGTGCTGTATCCGCACAATGTGTGTCCATGCCGCCGACCGGGGTTGCGATGAGGACAGACGGGCATAGCTTTGAAGAAGGGAGGGATGGGAGGGGGGCTTAATGCAGCTGTGCACGCAGAACGGGCTGAAGTTGAGCGAGACCGCGAAGGCAGCTGCAGCGCAGCTCGCCGATGACGTTTCAGCTTGGATCGATGTGGGTGAGAAGCAGGATGATACCAGCCAGGCTTACACAATGTTATGGTGCTTCGCCTTGCTTGGACAGATACGCTCGTTTGGAACTGCGTCGCAGGACGTGCACGGGGTGCTGCGGGAGGTCATGCCGAACAGAAGCGCTGAAGCTTCCGTCAGTGCAGGGACGGCGCTGAAGGCGGTGCCGAGCTTGCCTGGCTCGTGTGGACCCCATGGTGGAGATGCACTAATCAATGCCCCTTCCTCGACACAGTCACCGACAATTAGCCCCACAGGGAGAGGCAGTATCCATGAGAATGTTCTGATTGGTGAGTCAGCCACCAACGAAGTCAGCACAGCCATGCTGTCCGCCTCTGGCACCAGTACCTCAGCCATGAACGGCACAGCAGCCGCCGCTGTCACCAGTACCTCCGCCATGAACGGCACAGCAGCTGCCGCTGCCACCAGTACCTCCGCCATGAACGGCACAGCAGCCGCCTCTGTCACCAGTACCTCCGCCATGAACGGCACAGCCATGCTGTCCGCCTCTGTCACCAGTACCTCCGCCATGAACGGCACAGCAGCCGCTGTCACCAGTACCTCCACCATGAACGGCACAGCAGCCGCCGCTGTCACCAGTACCTCCACCATGAACGGCACAGCAGCCGCCGCTGTCACCAGCATCTCCGCCAGGACCGACACAGCAGCCGCCGCTGTCACCAGTACCTCCACCATGAACGGCACAGCAGCCGCCGCTGTCACCAGCATCTCCGCCAGGACCGACACAGCAGCCGCCGCTGTCACCAGTACCTCCGCCATGATGGACACGGCAGCTGTGCAGGCCGAGCCGCTGCAGCTCGAGAGCCGGGAGAATGCCGGAGGCGCAGGATCTCCGGGTCAGGACGTACCGCTCAGCGATCTTCTTGTGAGAGCGCTGACTTTGCCCGTCTACCTGTTTGTCTCTCCCTGTCACTGTTTCGCTGAGTCACTTGCAGCATCTCGCTGGCTGGCTCATCGCTTGGCTGGGGAGGGCCCCTGATGCCCACCCATCTCACGTCATCCTCGGCAGCGCACACTTCTGGCTGCAGACCCAGCATCTCCAGATAATATGCATCATCACTCGCTTCGCCAATCTTGGCCGTTCAATACACAGACTAGCCTGGAGCAAGGCGCGAGATGGGAACGGCAGCACGAATGTTGATGCATAGAATCTAGATGCGTCCACTGCCAAGAATTGTTGCTTGTCCGTGAACTTTTACCACCTGCTGGCACCCCCAACCAGCACACGGGCGCGCTTGCCATCATGATGAGGCACACATGGCACGCATGCCATGAGGAGGCGCTGCCAATGCATCCAAGGCATTTGTAAGGCTGCACCTCCGCTGCCTGCGCCAATCCTGTCACAATCCGCCTGTAAGTTCGGTTATCCGTGTAGTTTTTACACCACGGGTACCCAACGGTGACCGCTTTGTCCCGAAATTTCGAGGTCCCCCAAAATTGTGTGTGGCACACATAGGCCGAAGCTGGGATTGCGAACACGCACGGGACCAACATTTCCTGCCCCGACACTTGATACGTCTTGACCCTTGACCTCGTGAGCCAGATGTTGTAGGGAAAGTCTTCGACCGAAAATGAAGACAATCTCCTCCTTCCCTGAACTTGTGCCATCAGTGGATGAAGTGTAAAAGAACCTCGAAGTCCTCCTGTTCAGAGTCTGATAATTTTGCTTTGTCAAGCATGCATGCGCTTCACCTCTGAGGTCACCTCTCCTGCACGATGCGTTCAGAAATCAAAGGTTTGCCATCCCTCCATCCCAAATCGTGGCTGTGCTCCCCCGCGCATGCTTCAGGAGGGTACAAGCGAAAAACTCCACTTCTTGTGCTCGAGGGACGAGCACAAGACGATGAGGCGCCCCGTGGGACATGTCTGCGGCTGGGGGCGCCAGGCGGAGCTGCCGGAAGAATCTTCGGTGAAGATGAAGAGTTTGCTCGGCAAGCTATGGCAGCACGTCAGACGGCACGTCCGCAGCGGAGCTCTTGTGGCCATCCCACAGGAGTTCCTGCTCAGCGAAGACCCTCGATTCTGGGACAACCTGGGCGGCTCAGAGAGGTTGCCTGAGACTAGCGAGGGAGGTGCGCCCAGCTGCCACCCTATGCCCCGCAGCATCGCAAGACAGGAACCTTGCCGTCGGCTAAAGTGCATTTCAGGGCCGAAATTCCCAGAAGCGGGACAAAGCTCGAGTAGCATATTGTTTCCGGGAGCAGCGCGTGTGGTGTTTGGAACAGCATGGCTTTCTCGTTGACCCGTCCTTCTGCGCGTGACCTCAAAGCCTTCCCAGGCCGAGCCGGCCATTTTGAGCAGTTGTGTTTCGTTCTTAATTGAATAGGACAATCTATATTGGAAGTCTTGAAGTGGCATAGTGTCCATTGATGAGCTTGCATCGAAAACAGCATGCGCTGCACGTTGGTTTTGGTTGCATAACTGCGCTTTCGTGGTCGCGCAAGCACGGGGCAACCAATCGGTTTGCAGCTGGACACAGTGGTGTTGGCCTTCTGCCATGGAAACGTAGATCCAGGTGAAGGTATCAGGCGCCCGGCTGCCAATCTGCAAGTTGGGCTGGACTTGGGAAATGGGGCGAGGGAGCTGGTGACAGAACCCGAAGGGGAGATCGCACACATCCAGCGCTATTTCCGCTCCACCGATGTCGACCTTGCAGATTCCTCGAAGTTGACCTTGAGTTTCCTGGAGTCCTCTACCTCTGTCCCCATGATGCTCGCTCATATTACCTACGACTCCGCCATGTGCGCCTCCCTGCCATATCTCCCTCTCCCCTCTTCTCCATCACTAAGGGCCGTCAGATGTGTGCCCCCCTTGGAAAGCTTCAGAGTGACAGAGCCCTTCCAGTCCTCCAGAGAGACCCTGCAATTGATGGGGTCTTCTTCCAGAAGGATCGCGCCCGCCCTTTGCTCTCCTCTCTCCACGGCATCCGATATCCAATGCGGCCCGTGACCCACTGCCTGCCTTGAAGGAATACACTGCAGTGAGCGTCGAGATCTGGCATTCCTATTTCATTTCCAGGGACAACGACGGGGCAGCAACGGCGCGACCTTCGACATACAGCGACAACCAGCTGATGGTGGATGCAATAACCAGCAACTTCCCGGATCAGTACAAAGACTGCACGTACCTCCCCCAGGACCCAGGCAGTGTCTACTATCGTGCGGTGAACAGCGGGATGCTCCTGCGCGAGCGTGACTCGGCTGGCGCCATGATTAATGTACACCCATTGATTGTACCAGCCGATGTCCACCTGGGCACACACGGCGCATGCTATGGCCTGGTGGCGTTTGTGGGCGAACAAGACGACCTTCCGTCCAACTTCACAGGCATCATCGATAGCATATGCACGGAGATCCGGTGGGGCTCGGCACCCCCTCTTAAGCCTGCCGAACACAGGCAGCATCGATAGCATATGCACGGAGATCCGGCGGGGCTCGGCGCCCCCTCTTAAGCCCGTCGAACACATGTGGGCATCACAATCACAGGATCAATAGGAGCCCTGCACAGCCCGAGGCCAGCCATGCAGCATCCCCGTTAGATCAATAGGAGTGCAACAAAGCTTGGCGCCGCACCTGGAGCGTCGCCGTTAGATCAACAGGAGCGCGGCAAAGCCTGGTCCCGCACCTGGAGCATCGCCGTTAGATCAACAGGGAGCGTGGCAAAGCCTGGTCCCGCACCTGGAGCGTCGCCGTTAGATCAACAGGAGCACATGGCGTCGCACATGGAGCATCCCCGTTAGATCAACAGGAGCGCGGCAAAGCCTGGTCCCGCACCTGGAGCGTCGCCGTTAGATCAACAGGAGCACATGGCGCCGCACATGGAGCATCCCCGTTAGATCAACAGGAGCGCGGCAAAGCCTGGGCCCGCACCTGGAGCGGCACTGTGGGTGGGCAGTCTGCGCTGACAGTGCGGGATATGAGATGGGATGAGGTGCCGCGCCGACAGCGGACGCACCTGTGCAGTATGCTGAGCACGCCCCTAATGCGGCGGCTTGGCTCACAAGGCCAAGGAAGGCTGGGAGGTCTGGTGAAGGGTTGGGCGCGGCGAGGAGCTCACCAGGAGCGCAGTTGTGAGAATTGGGTCCCAGCTCGACAGCACAATGTCTGACGTGCTATTGATGACCAAGAAGTGCAGCGATGACATGTCGCAAACCAAGAAGCGGCGCTCGACTTACCACGCCAGCATGTTCAAGAACCTGACGCCGATGAAGCCTGCTGGCACCACAACAGAGGGGTCGCCCACTTCCACGAACGAACAGCAGGTGCCTTACAATGCAGGTGGATAGGGTGCAAGGGGCGGGAGAGTGTGAGTAGGGGGTGGATAGGTAGGGGAGGCGGTGGGTACAAGAGCTCATTGAGAGGACTGCCCGTGGGACTCGACTTGAAGCGCGCGGCAGGCCGCTGCGGAGCGATGTGCGCGCTCGCAATGCATTCGGAGGATGTGGTGAAGTGTTTGTGGGCCGCATCCTGGAGTCCCGCCAAGTGCTACTGCAACATTGGATGAGGAACCAGTGCAATACGGGGTGCGCTGTAATTGTGGATGCTGAGGGCAAGATGTGAAATTGAGTGCGGGATCTATGTATGAGGGGCGCGATTCGAAATCAGATTGGCTGTGTTCTCGTTGCGGCCCAGCGTTGAATATATGCACAGCAGTTTTAGGGATGGAAAGCAAAAGCGGTCTAAACGTTGCGCCGCAATGTCTTCGGAATCTACTGCCTCGTTGTAGAGTAGTCATGCACGGGCGTGCTCTTGGGGCCGTTCAAAGCGTTCATTCTGCCATGGTCATCAACGCTCGCAATCTGCCGTTGGAACCGTGATTGTGTGATGCCTTCATGTATGGACAAGTTTGCATTGGTAATTAGGGTTGCAGGTCAAATGACACTCAAGTGTCATGCCACCCAATTTGCTTTGTTTTTTTGAATTTTAGTCACCAACACTATGTGTCTACCTAATTACGGGTGAGTTGTACATACCGAGAATATGCCTTCCTAAAGCGTTCGTCGGGCCTCGTGCAAATTTGGTCCGATTTGGCCAAATAACGAGGGAGAAACCGCATTTCACGTGAAACGCAGTTTGGTGCACGATTCCTGAAAATGCCTCTGTGCCATTTCCGGAGATGTTATCTCCAATTCATTTGAAGTTCATTGTGTTTCGTTTCGAGCGTTTACGTAGGCACTTGAGTCATCCTTGTGAGCGGCACTCCTTAGTTTTTCATAATTATTGGATAGCCTGTGTTTGAAAGGGGTCCATGGAGCCAATCGGAGCAAAAAGAAATTTTCGCGGATTTCGATTTGTTCCAAAAATGAGTTGCAGGAAGTACATGTTAACATATATTAAGCAGACAATTATGAAGAGTCGCAGCTTGCGTGATCAATGAGCTATCAGGTTTTGAATTGTTTGCAAGCACAAAACAAGAAAACACTCGAAAGCGTCACCGCGGATAGGGAGCTGTGGGAGGAGTGGCGAGTGCACAGGTGGCGGTAGCAGGCAAGATGGCGATTCGCCAAACGCGCGCAGACATGCTGGGGATGCTGAACCAAATCCCGGAATGGAAGAATGCATGCAACGATATCGCTAAGGGACTGGAGGGCAAGGTGGGTTGTTCTCTATCACTCGCCACTGCCCACCGCTCACCTGCCCGCTATAGGTCGAGATTGTGGTCACCTCATTCCACCTTCCTGGGTGCGCATTGCCGACACCAGCTCTATCTTTGCTGCACTCCGGGCCCTGCGCCATGCCTTGCCTCGCTAGACTCTGGGGCATACCAGGGCGTGCTGGCATTAAGGGCGCTGTAGTTGGGGAGCTTATGCTGCGGCGTCATTTCCTTCAGCCCCACCAATGATGAGTAGTCTTATGATGTATGATTGTATTACCTTTGGCCTGTCGGTGCGCATGTGCTGTCGCCCGATGCGTCGCCTGCGTGAAGCCAGTGCGCACTTTCTCCAACCATACCCCAAGCATCCGCAGAGCGAAGCCGAGTGCGCACAGGAGATGTTAGGTCCAGGTGTGCGATCAGGCTTAGATGCCTGGTATATTTCAGATCTTCTTAATTGCCTCTATATTTGAATATTTTAGAACTGCTTAGCCTTTGGGCGCTCCTCGCGTCTCCAAGTGTGTGCTCTCTTGCCACGCCCCCGGCTGTTCCTGCATGCGTATGATATCCACCGGGTTTCTTCGCGTGGGCTAGCTTCGGTTGATGCGTCTCATGCTGCTTAGTGTGCGTCTAGTCTGGACACGCGCGTATACGGGGCGCCCAGAACGGGTAAGGAAAACCCTGGTGTTCACGCGCACTGCCGCTGGATTTCCCCTCTCAGTTACTCTTGGCCTATCCTTGCCTGGGACCGAGCACCCGCACTGTTTCTTTCCATGGAGGGCCTGCAGCGCATCTTTAGATGGATGCTCAACGGCCCCCCGGTGGCTCATTTGGCTAGGATGTGTTCGTGGTATTTCGTCACGGACCGGCCCTGCTCCTGCATGCTGCTCTCATCCACCGGGTGGTGATGGGTTGGCTTCAGTTGCGGTGCCCCGTGCCATATGTGAATCAACATGCAACTGTTGAGACCCGGGCTACACACACCGAACAGCGAGAGGGCTGGCCCACCTAAGTCTTGCTTAATTGTCCTGTGCCCATGGTCTCGGCGCAGCCCCGCCTTGCCCGTGTGTGCCTGCTTCCATCCACTGGGGCCGTGGATAGCATACCACACAAATTTTGGTGCGTGGCAACGTTTAATTCACATGCACCATGGCGCCCCTCCCCCCTTGAATGCTGCGCATGCTTCAATAATTATCAGCGTGACTGGGGTCTGAGCCGTGATTGTTGCTTGCAACGGGGCAGGCTTTAGCAGAAAACCGTTTTACGCAACACCGTCAACTGCCCATGCTTCTCAATGAATGTCGCAAGTGGGGCAGCATGTCGCGAATCACTGTGGCGGCGATCTGCGCCACGCTCATCATCCTCGGGGATGACGAGCTTTCCAAGGTCTGTGTGCATGTTCCCTGGCCATCCGACAACCTGGAGCTCGCCTGGTGCTAATCCGTGGAACCCGGAATCTCTGCCGATTAGTTTGACGCTCCCTAATTCTGGCCGCAACCCCTCATCCATTTTTACCATGCGCGGGCTAAGGAGCACCTAATGTTCTCACATCTAGCGGTAACCTCCATCGAGAAGGATCTCATCAATGCGCCCAAGGTGGTAGGTAGCATTAGCTCGCTGATGATAGAGTTGTGACAGGCTGGCCACGTGCAGGTTACAAACTCCCAAGTTCTGGCAAGAGCAGATTCTACAGATGGGCTGCAGCGCACCACCAGTGATGATGATGATGGATGAGATGGTGGGTGGCAGGTGACCGGGTTTAATCACGGTAACCTCACCGAAAGCGCAAATGGAGTGAACACAATTTGGAAGCACTGCCGAGTCCTGATGCAGCAGCGCAAGGTGATGGATGCTGCAAATGCATGCCGTTCATATAATCTATTGGACCGAATGCGGATGTACAATCCATTGAAGCTTTCGCTGGAGGCCGCTTCGGTGGAGACAATCGAAAGATTGATTCATATGGTTATGGATGAACTTAATCGGGGCGCTGTGGATAAGAAGGTTAAGCTGAATGCAAGGGCGCTCACAGTGGGTTTTCCCTCTCCCTCCCCGACTTGTGTATCGTGTAAAAAAGACACCCTGACTTTTGTATTATGTAAAAAAGTCACTCCGACTTTTGTGATGTGTAAAAAATACAAGACAGTATTGTTTGCTGAAGATTAGAGTGGGTAAAGCCGTTTAGATGATGATGCTGCCGGTGCGGTTTGCATATCTCAAATGTTTGCATGTGATATGTAGTAGATGAAGAACAACTGCTACATCTAAATGTGACTCACCGAAACTGTTGTTGCTCTTGGGGCGTCATCAGTCATTGCGGACAACGTGAATCATAAAATTGCATAACAAAATAGTGATGTAGGTGTGCGTAAGTTCATGGGAGCGGAGCAACCTTTATAACTGGCTGGGTTGGTGCCAAATGGGTGCGCAGGTGGCGTTGGCAGATTGGTGCACATCATGCTTCAGTTGTATATCGGCCAACGAGTTTAAGAAGGCGGTGGAGCAAGATGCAAATGCAGCAATGAATGGGCATTTGTAGTTTTGATATGTCTACATGGCCATGATATCATATAATATCACATGACGGAGTAGGATATGGAAAGAAAGGAAAAGAAATAGACACCCTGTGAAGGGTGTGGCGCTATTGTAAAGTTGAGCCCTCCAGTTGAATTGCACACAACTCTAACATTTAGATAGCATTGATTGGTATTGCTAGTTAAAGTTATAAATACATTTTCTCAGGATATTGCAAGTGTCTTGCTTGGAAGTGCCGCTTGAAACAGCAAGAAACAAAAACTTTGCACGGCCGCAAAACACGAGAGAAGTAGGATGTGATCGTCGCTTTCTGTCTCGTTGCCGTTGCCTCAAAAGGATTATTAGCGAAGGTTTCTCTGCTGCGACTTGTTGCCTGCTTCGTCACAGTGTCTCTTTTATCAGACTGTTTGACTCTGCGTGATTCTCGGAGATTTTTGCGCCTCAGCGTTCTCGCACTAGGGCCTTCACTATCCATGGCTCCCAGATAAGCTGGTAGCAGGTATTACTCGGGTTGCTATTGCCGAAAGAAATGAGCCACGTAAAGCTTCCCGGGCCCCATGATGTCCCAGCGAGTTTGCTGCCATCGTTACTCAAAGATATATGTCGGCACGTGAGAAGAATCCGTTGAAAAAATAGCTCGGGCCTGCTCAACCGGATTACTCTCGGGTAGATTCGAATGGGACATTTATACGATGTGAAACCCCTTTCACATTCTAGGTGTACATACTTAGTGGGATTGAATCCGAATTTTTAAGTTCCAGATCACGATTTAAAGTAACGGGCGGTGTTTCCGAGGAATAATGTTGGGTATCATTTTGAAGGTATTTTGAAGGCCAAGCTCATAGAGCGCTCAAATAGCGCTCGGTCGCACCGCCCCACTTTATATTCTCAAAAAACCTCACTTTTGAGGGGGTTTTTAACTTCGCTTTCACCGCTTTCAAAGGGAAAACAAAAGGGAAAAACATGATGTCGGGTGTACGATTCATGCCAGCATGGTGTGCAAGGGCGTTTTAATTGGGTGCATTGCAGCGGTGCAGGATCCACATAGACAGAGTCAAATCTATCGCCTTCCACATGGCGTTTCTGCAATGAATATTTGGTTTTGGACAGGATTTATACATCAACCGCACGGAACGACATGTCCAGAGGATATTCTTTATTTTCTATGAATACTGCCTCGTCTGCTACACGTCGTTCATCTTACGAGGCGCTGCAAATTCGTTTCGTCCGTCAGATAGCCGCTTTTCGGACGGTGCGTAGCGCAAGTCTTCGTCGAGGCCTTCACTTACCATCGCACGAACGACATTGTCGCTCAGATATTTAATCCGACCGATCGGTATGTTTCTCATGGACAAACGATTATTTTGATTGCATTCAGGGTGTGTTGAACGGCGGAATTAATTCGCGAAAATTCCTTTCAATAAATCGCCACACAGAATCAGACCCCATCCCCACCCCATAATCTATGACGATGACGATGACACCCGAATGGTGTCATGGCATAATGATGAGGTCAAACACGCTCGAGAGTTTTCCAGTGTCGGCTTTTGCAGAATCGTGACCGTTTTTGCAAAATCTGTCCGTTTTTGCAGTTCTTGACAGTGGTGAGTGTTTTTTTCAACTTGCAAATTTCCAACCGCGATACGTACGATATGCCTAAGCGCAAGTTTAAGTATGAAGAGTTCAATGACGCTGAGATGCTTGCTTTGCATGCGGAACAACGATCCCAACGACGGACTCGTGTTGCTCATGAAGCGAGTTTCTTGAAAAGCCCGTCCGCTTTTCATGAGTGCGTGGAGGTTGAATTCCTCCCCGTCATCAAGCCGATTAACAAAGAGTGGACTAAGAAAGTATTTGATGATGTTCACGCGGATAAAAGCGCACGAGTAAAGCGCAGTGTTGTTCCAAAAGAACAAGTGGCTTTACTTGTGGACAGCTTCAATCCGAAGAACTTCATCATGGCTGAGAAGAAGATCAAAAGTCGAACATTTGTCGACTTGTTTGCCGCGGGTTCGGAGATCAATCAAAACTTAAAACCAGTTCTAGAAAGTCGTTTTGGAAAGGATGAATTTAAGTTCATTTCAGTGGACAGCGACACTAAGGCAAAAAATGTGAAGGGCTGGGTCCCTATGAACATCTTCAGTGCCAACGACAACTGGAAACTTTTAGGACAAATTTTCATTTGTGCACCGCCTCCAGATGGAGTGAGTGACGCGGCGATCATGTATTTCGCAGAGCACTGCAAAGATTTTTGCGCGTTTTTGGTGCCTGAGATGTGGCTTGCTGACCGTGCCTATCCTCTTCGAAGAATGTGGTGGGCGAAAAAGCAAGAAGAAAAGCTCATCTACGAGATCGAGGGTGTTCGAGGCATGCGCTGGATTGTGTGCGTTAAAGAAAAGCGCAAAGGCAACGATCTATTCGCAAAGACCTCTGTGAAACTTAGCGTTAAGCCAGGATTAGAACAGGCTTACGCCGAGCGCAAACAGGCAGCACAAAGCGCTTCTAGTAATGGGGACGATGCTCTTGAAGATGCTTTGCGTAATGATGCTTCATAGATGCTAGCGATACATCGTTTCTCGGTAGGAACGCATGTTACATGGAACATACCGAGAAATATTATATCATCGAAGTACATAATTTGAATTATGCGTGCATCGATATATGAGATTCTTCGTTGTACCTGCGTGAATGCGTGTGCGTATGAAATGCTTGAATTTTTTGTTATGCTCGTTATGCTTGTGTTTTTGGCGTGCATATTTGTTGTCGACACTGTTAAGAACTGCAAAAACGGACATGAATTGCAAAAACGGTCACGATTCTGTAAAAGCCGACACTGGAAAACGTATGAGTGCGATACTCGCTGTCACGCGGACAGCAAATGGAGTATTTGACTCCGCGACAACGATAACCCCCCCTGACTTCGTATGTTTTAAAGAAATAAAAATTCGTGATATTGTGAATTTGCATGAACAATAATTGTAATAAAATTGATAATGCCAGGTCATGCCAATCGCGGCTTGAGCATTGGTTCGAAAAGTGCTTCTCATGGGCGATGATGTTCGAGCTGCCACGAGTACACCAGATTTCCAGTTAGGACTGGGGGGGGGGAGGGGGGTTCCCCAAGGCGCCCGAGCGGATAAATATGGGAATTATACGACGAGTATCGTGTCGCACTCATGACTCATCTGAACACTTGGCGGAAAAATACGAGAAGTGAATATCATAATATTCCTTTAGTCTTTCATGACGTATCGTCTACGTGGCACTAAATTCGAGACAGAGTTCAGACAGCATGAGAACTGCCCTCGTCGGATTTGAATGTGACTTTCGACGCGGTGTTTGACTCTGCGTGATTCTCGGAGATTTTTGCGCCTCAGCGTTCTCGCACTAGGGCCTTCACTATCCATGGCTCCCAGATAAGCTGGTAGCAGGTATTACTCGGGTTGCTATTGCCAAAAGAAATGAGCCACGTACAGCTTCCCGGGCCCCATGATGTCCCAGCGAGTTTGTTGCCATCGTTACTCAAAGATATATGTCGGCACGTGAGAAGAATCCGTTGAAAAAATAGCTCGGGCCTGCTCAACCGGATTACTCTCGGGTAGATTCGAATGGGACATTTATACGATGTGAAACCCCTTTCACATTCTAGGTGTACATACTTAGTGGGATTGAATCCGAATTTTTAAGTTCCAGATCACGATTTAAAGTAACGGGCGGTGTTTCCGAGGAATAATGTTGGGTATAGGAACGCCAGAGAAGCGACTCAGAGAAGAACTTCGGCCGACGGACGCTGTGGGCCGCCAGATCGATGGGGAGATCCCAACGATCTACTGGGAAGAGGTGCAGAGAGAAGAGCGAAGAAGACTCGACAGAACAGCATGAGCATCAGCAAATTCAGCATGCTTCTTCGGGCGTGTCGTCGACACTCACACTCGACACTCGACTGTCGATGTCGACTGTCGACTGTCGATGTCGTGTGACACTCTCCCAACGGGTCGCAAGCCAGAGGAGAGCCATGAGTCATCGGATGAGGCCGTCATTTCACCACCTTTTTCTTCATACCGAAAGCATTTTCGCTGTCTGGAAGCACTTGACTGCTGTATATCATCTTGATTTTTCAACTGCAGCGTGCGAGACTACCAAACATGATTCTTCCTTGCACCTATTATACACTCGAACTTTTACAATATTGTGAGTTCTTATATGTTCGGGCCTAATGCTTTCTTCAAAGGCGGTCCACACCTTCGCGCGCGCGTTCAACTAGATTTCATCCTTTGCTCCCAACTAGCATAATCAATGGAACAAGGCAAACGAGGACTCAAATTGTAGCCTTTTCGTCCGTCGAAGATTCTCGCGTTCGTCGCTAAGGTAACCAGAGTTCTTTTATATCTTCAGGCGTATCTTCTAGCCCTTCCGTGTGCTTGCAAAGTGTTTGGCTGATTCCATAAGGTCGTTTCCGACTCCATACTTCACGGAATCGGGCCAAATCTCCGGCAAACGAAAGTTATCCCTCTCAGCTTTGATATGTTGAATAGGATGGACCCATGAAACGTCATGAGCTCTCGTAGTTCACCGCGGCTGAGCAGGGTTTTGGGCTGGGTGGCTCATTCCATAGGGTCACAAGATTACACGTTTTCGACTCCATACTTAACGGAATCGGGCCAAATCTCCGGCAAGCGAAAGGTACCTCTCTTAGCTTTCATATGTTGAGTAGTATGAACCCATGAAACGTCATGAGCTCTCGTAGTTCACCGCGGCTGAGCAGGGTTTTGGGCTGGGTGACTCATTCCATAGGGTCACAAGATTGCATGTTTCCGACTCCATACTTCACGGAATCGGGCCAAATCTCCGGGAAGCGTAAGGTACCTCTCTTAGCTTTCATATGTTGAGTAGTATGGACCCATAAAACGCCATGAGCTCTCGTAGTTCACCGCGGCTGAGCAGGGTTTTGGGCTGGGTGACTCATTCCATAGGGTCACAAGATTGCACGTTTTCGACTCCATACTTAACGGAATCGGACCAAATCTCCGGCAAGCGAAAGGTACCTCTCTTAGCTTTCATATGTTGAATAATATGAACCCATGAAACGCCATGAGCTCTCGTAGTTCACCGCGGCTGAGCAGGGTTTTGGGCTAGGTGGCTCACTCCATAGGGTCACAAGATTGCACGTTACCGACTCCATACTTAACGGAATCGGGCCAAAACTCCGGCAAGCGAAAGGTACCTCTCTTAGCTTTCATATGTTGAGTAGTATGGACCCATAAAACGCCATGAGCTCTCGTAGTTCACCGCGGCTGAGCAGGGTTTTGGGCTGGGTGGCTCATTCCATAGGTGCATAATGTTCGACTTTTCCAACTCAATGCACAATGGAATCAAACCAAATCTTCGACATATGACTGGTAGCACTCTCACCTTTCATGTGCCCAAAAATACGCAACGTGCACACAGATCTCAAATACCCCTTTCACAATAAAGTGTGTACACCATACATAATGTGGGCCCATTAATGATGTAAATCTGTTTCAGGGTTAGGACGTTACAGCACACGAGGTGCCGTCAAGGGAGGGGTCTGGCATCGTCACGGCTGCAAAGAGGGTCTGTCACCCGTCATTTTGGCATGTTGAACACCCTTAGGAGGTGAGTGAGGTGCACGGGCAATCAGCCAGGCTGTGGGGCAATAAGCCAGGCTGTGGGGCAAAAAGCCAGGCTCTGGGACAATAAGCCAGGCTCTGGGGCAATAAGCCGGGCTGTGGGGCAATTCGCCTGACTGTGGGCAATTAGCCAGGCTGTGAGACAACACGCTAGGTTGTGGGGCATTAAGCCAGGCTGTGGGGCAATAAGCAAGACTGTGGGGCAATAAGCCAAGCTGCACACCTACCTGATACTCTGGGTGTGGACTCGACTTTGCCGTTTGGGGAAGGGCTCAGGAACAGCGGTTGCTTGAGTTGCAGGTGTGGAGAGGGGCATGCTCCGGTCTTAATCCAGGTGTCTGTCGACTGACTGCTCATGCGGCCCTCGGACAGGTGCGTATGGGCAAGAATGAGAGAGAGAAGTTGGGGCACGCAGGCCGTGAGTCTGGCCACAGACACATAGCCTGGCCAAGCTTCTGTAGCTATTTGGTGCCAAAGAAATCAGTCCAAGGGTAAGCCGCACACAGCCTAGCCAAAGAAATCAGTCCAAGGGTAAGCCGCACACAACCTAGCCAAAGAAAGGTGCGGGGCCACTGGGGGATCGTCCAGTGCTGCACTGCAAATCCCCGGTGGAAAAAAAAATGAGTGCCCTGGCCTGGCATGGGGGTGATTGAGTACAAGCCCTGACGCAGCGCGATCTGCAATACGATTTGGCCGTTTTCGGCGATACCTATTGCAACCTTGCAATGCAATTCAACTTATCATCCAAACTTCGACAGAAAGTTCCCGAGCCGCCAACCAACCGATTTCCAAAAAAGTAACCTATTTGAGTAGGTCTCGTCGAGGACTATGCATCGGTACAGTTGGATGATGTAAGATTCGCGGGGGAAAATGAGGCTCGGTGGCTCATATTCCCTGTTTCCCTATATCCTCCCCGGAAATTGTGGAATCGCATTGCAAACCGCACGGAGACTGGAGGGGAAACCCACAAGACAGGCGGGCAGCGAAGCGCTCCTCGCAACAGAATGCGGATGTCACCACCGTCTGCCAGACCACACACATCCTAGGCAAAGGAAGCCAGAATGGGGCCCCCGGATTGTATCACACATCCAGGCACACACGCTACGCACAAGCGAGAGTCCACTTCGACGGCCCACGAGCTGGCGCAACGTCATGCAGCGTCAGAGGATTCTCATGGAATTTACGTTGCCATGGACCGATCCACAGAGATCAGATATTTTGCCGCATGGCACCTTCTACAGTTCCGGAATGCCATGGCAGGGCATGGCACCTTAGTTTTGTCGAGCAAGACGAATTCAGTATGGCCAAGTTGAGGTTCCAGCTCCTTGAAGCTGTAACTCGCGTACGTTCCATCAGTAAACCTGATCCCCAAGCGTGGGGAGCCAGCCTTCGTGAATGCCGACTGGTTGGGGAAGATGCTCACGCCAGGAACGTGGTTGTTCTTTCTGCTGTCCTCGTCGCGCACCCATCCCCAAAGTACTTGTTGATCATCTTCGTCTTCAGGTTCGAAGAAATGGCCAACATGCCACCTCACAGTTGCTCCACGTGACTGGTGCGCGTCTTTCAATAAAACGGCGACAGGCCATCC
This sequence comes from Cymbomonas tetramitiformis, assembly GCA_001247695.2. NCBI lineage: Eukaryota > Viridiplantae > Chlorophyta > Pyramimonadophyceae > Pyramimonadales > Pyramimonadaceae > Cymbomonas > Cymbomonas tetramitiformis. The sequence continues at coordinate 33,561 of LGRX02010797.1, forward strand.
GATAATGGCAGGACGCAACAGAAGCCAAAAGCGGAAGCTACCATCTGTTTTGCCCTCAAAGGCAAAATGCTGCACGGTTTCGAAAGAGACGGTGTGCCCCCAACGCTCGCAACGCTGGCTGATGGGGTTTAGGAACTTCGTGTCGTCGTCGGCTGCGGTTCTTTTTTGGCGAGAGTTAACCATGAGGTAACCGTGCGTCTGCTGGAAAAAGGAAGACTGCGGAGGTGGTAAGATAAAATAGAAACACGAGTAATATCTGCCAAGTATGGTAAGTATGGTACAGTAGTTGAGCTTGACCGTGAATATGAATTATCAGACTGGAAACGAACTCAACGATGTGGACGTTGGCGTTCGTTGTGGAAATATGTGGTTTCGCGTCGAGACACTCGGCTGCCATCGCTTGTATCGTGATCAATGTCGACGACCACGACGACGAGCGGAGGAAGTTTCATATTGACTATCGAGGCGCCATCGTCTATCGATAGTCACTGTCGAAAAAATCCTTACCAGGCAGGTATTGGACTAAATCCATCTCTGAGTCTTCTCTGGCCCTTCTCTCGCTTCTCTGAGTTGGCTATACCTCCGGGGTATCATTTTGAAGGTATTTTAAAGGCCAAGCTCATAGAGCGCTCAAATAGCGCTCGGTCGCACCGCCCCACTTTATATTCTCAAAAAACCTCACTTTTGAGGGGGTTTTAACTTCGCTTTCACCGCTTTCAAAGGGAAAACAAAAGGGAAAAACATGATGTCGGGTGCACGATTCATGCCAGCATGGTGTGCAAGGGCGTTTTAATTGGGTGCATTGCAGCGGTGCAGGATCCACATAGACAGAGTCAAATCTATCGCCTTCCACATGGCGTTTCTGCAATGAATATTTGGTTTTGGACAGGATTTATACATCAACCGCACGGAACGACATGTCCAGAGGATATTCTTTATTTTCTATGAATACTGCCTCGTCTGCTACACGTCGTTCATCTTACGAGGCGCTGCAAATTCGTTTCGTCCGTCAGATAGCCGCTTTTCGGACGGTGCGTAGCGCAAGTCTTCGTCGAGGCCTTCACTTACCATCGCACGAACGACATTGTCGCTCAGATATTTAATCCGACCGATCGGTATGGTTTCTCATGGACAAACGATTATTTTGATTGCATTCAGGGTGTGTTGAACGGCGGAATTAATTCGCGAAAGTTCCTTTCAATAAAATCGCCACACAGAATCAGACCCCATCCCCACCCCATAATCTATGACGGTGACGATGACACCCGAATGGTGTCATGTCACAATGATGAGGTCAAACACGCTCGAGAGTTTTCCAGTGTCGGCTTTTGCAGAATCGTGACCGTTTTTGCAAAATCTGTCCGTTTTTGCAGTTCTTGACAGTGGTGAGTGTTTTTTGCAACTTGCAAATTTCCAACCGCGATACGTACGATATGCCTAAGCGCAAGTTTAAGTATGAAGAGTTCAATGACGCTGAGATGCTTGCTTTGCATGCGGAACAACGATCCCAACGACGGACTCGTGTTGCTCATGAAGCGAGTTTCTTGAAAAGCCCGTCCGCTTTTCATGAGTGCGTGGAGGTTGAATTCCTCCCCGCCATCAAGCCGATTAACAAAGAGTGGACTAAGAAAGTATTTGATGATGTTCACGCGGATAAAAGCGCACGAGTAAAGCGCAGTGTTGTTCCAAAAGAACAAGTGGCTTTACTTGTGGACAGCTTCAATCCGAAGAACTTCGTCATGGCTGAGAAGAAGATCAAAAGTCGAACATTTGTCGACTTGTTTGCCGCGGGTTCGGAGATCAATCAAAACTTAAAACCAGTTCTAGAAAGTCGTTTTGGAAAGGATGAATTTAAGTTCATTTCAGTGGACAGCGACACTAAGGCAAAAAATGTGAAGGGCTGGGTCCCTATGAACATCTTCAGTGCCAACGACAACTGGAAACTTTTAGGACAAATTTTCATTTGTGCACCGCCTCCAGATGGAGTGAGTGACGCGGCGATCATGTATTTCGCAGAGCACTGCAAAGATTTTTGCGCGTTTTTGGTGCCTGAGATGTGGCTTGCTGACCGTGCCTATCCTCTTCGAAGAATGTGGTGGGCGAAAAAGCAAGAAGAAAAGCTCATCTACGAGATCGAGGGTGTTCGAGGCATGCGCTGGATTGTGTGCGTTAAAGAAAAGCGCAAAGGCAACGATCTATTCGCAAAGACCTATGTGAAACGTAGCGTTAAGCCAGGATTAGAACAGGCTTACGCCGAGCGCAAACAGGCAGCACAAAGCGCTTCTAGTAATGGGGACGATGCTCTTGAAGATGCTTTGCGTAATGATGCTTCATAGATGCTAGCGATACATCGTTTCTCGGTAGGAACGCATGTTACATGGAACATACCGAGAAATATTATATCATCGAAGTACATAATTTGAATTATGCGTGCATCGATATATGAGATTCTTCGTTGTACCTGCGTGAATGCGTGTGCGTATGAAATGCTTGAATTTTTTGTTATGCTCGTTATGCTTGTGTTTTTGGCGTGCATATTTGTTGTCGACACTGTTAAGAACTGCAAAAACGGGCATGAATTGCAAAAACGGTCACGATTCTGTAAAAGCCGACACTGGAAAACGTATGAGTGCGATACTCGCTGTCACGCGGACAGCAAATGGAGTATTTGACTCCGCGACAACACCAAACCCCCCGACTTCGTATGTTTTAAAGAAATAAAAATTCGTGATATTGTGAATTTGCATGAACAATAATTGTAATAAAATTGATAATGCCAGGTCATGCCAATCGCGGCTTGAGCATTGGTTCGAAAAGTGCTTCTCATGGGCGATGATGTTCGAGCTGCCACGAGTACACCAGATTTCCAGTTAGGACTGGGGGGGGGGAGGGGGGTTCCCCAAGGCGCCCGAGCGGATAAATATGGGAATTATACGACGAGTATCGTGTCGCACTCATGACTCATCTGAACACTTGGCGGAAAAATACGAGAAGTGAATATCATAATATTCCTTTAGTCTTTCATGACGTATCGTCTACGTGGCACTAAATTCGAGACAGAGTTCAGACAGCATGAGAACTGCCCTCGTCGGATTTGAATGTGACTTTCGACGCGGTGTTTGACTCTGCGTGATTCTCGGAGATTTTTGCGCCTCAGCGTTCTCGCACTAGGGCCTTCACTATCCATGGCTCCCAGATAAGCTGGTAGCAGGTATTACTCGGGTTGCTATTGCCGAAAGAAATGAGCCACGTAAAGCTTGCCGGGCCCCATGATGTCCCAGCGAGTTTGCTGCCATCGTTACTCAAAGATATATGTCGGCACGTGAGAAGAATCCGTTGAAAAAATAGCTCGGGCCTGCTCAACCGGATTACTCTCGGGTAGATTCGAATGAGACATTTATACGATGCGAAACCCCTTTCACATTCTAGGTGTACATACTTAGTGGGATTGAATCCGAATTTTTAAGTTCCAGATCACGATTTAAAGTAACGGGCGGTGTTTCCGAGGAATAATGTTGGGTAGCATTTTGAAGGTATTTTAAAGGCCAAGCTCATAGAGCGCTCAAATAGCGCTCGGTCGCACCGCCCCACTTTATATTCTCAAAAAACCTCACTTTTGAGGGGGTTTTAACTTCGCTTTCACCGCTTTCAAAGGGAAAACAAAAGGGAAAAACATGATGTCGGGTGTACGATTCATGCCAGCATGGTGTGCAAGGGCGTTTTAATTGGGTGCATTGCAGCGGTGCAGGATCTGTGAGATATATAGCGCTGACTATATATTGAGGTGGTGAAACACAGAATGCTTACACTTAAGATAACATAATAAGAAGTCCCGTTAGATTGAGTGTACCTCGGCTTAAGCCGGAACCCTAAACCTGTGACAGCCGTACTGTACCGAGTACTAGTATAGACAAAGGACTGTGACACACACGGGGTGTCACATCCAGCACACCACCCTGTACTATTACGGAGGAAGAGTTAGGGTGGAGCAGGTCGATTGTCAGGGTAAACAAAACACACCATCTCAAGCGGCGGAAACAAATTGCTAGTGGGGGCCTGTGCTCTTGGCCAGGGCGGTCCCAAATCTCTAGCTAGCACTACACACTGAAGGCTGCTGTGCCCGTGAAACAGATCTAGTGGTGCTACTAGTCAGCCGAAAGCAACTCTAGCCACCTTGAAAGTGGTCTACAGAGCAGAGTTCACAGAAGTAGTAGTCGTTGTAGTTCTTAAATTGAAAGTCCAGACTGTAGATGCCGAAGCAGTCAGAGTCCAGATTGAAGATGTTGTAGGAGTCAGCCGGTCCAGTGTCCAGAAGGTCGGGGTCAGTGAAGTAGTCCACTGTGCCATTCTGATAACGAGAGTAGGCACCGTACACCACCGACCGTGGAGCAATCTCCACATCACAAAGTGGCGTGGCGGTGACGGTGTCGATCATGGCGATGCTCACACACAGAAACAAAGCAGGGATAGCTGCTGCCGTGAGGAAGGTGCCGATTGAGGGCGTCCGTACACCACCAACCCGTGGAGCGGGTGGTAGGACGGCGTCATGCAAGTCCTCGTCGGCTGACTCCGTGTCAGCCACGCTGGTGGATTCATGCGTGGAAGAAATATACGGAGGGAGGGGATTGAAGGAATTAGCTGACACCTCTGGGTCGGGCTCAAAGACGCCCAATTGTACAGACACTTTGTCCATGAAAGATTTCTCGAAGGGCGGCTCGCCGTCAACGAACTGCTTCGGGTAAATTCTCGCGTCATCTTCGGCTCCGATCGCCACCTCCGGCTCATGCTCCACGACGGCATCGTCGATCACGGAGGGCGTGGCCGAACCGAAGTGGACCATCGGAAAGTGCTGAGCGTCGGGCTCAGCACCACCAGCCACCTGCTCGAGCTCGCGGAGAGTGGTGCGGGCTGAATGCACGCGGGTAGCAAGGAGGGAGGGTTGGGAGGGCGTCAATCCCGCGTATTGCGCACGGAGCCCCACGTCAAAGGTCTCGGAGAACGTGAAGGGCTCCTCGTCTTGCCGAACCAAGGGATGTTCATGTTGCGCACAAAGTCGAGCAAAGGCCGTGCCGTCCTCAGTGTCGAACGCGGTCTGGAAGGCGGACACGAGGCCGTCGGCATCGTCGGCGTGCTCAATCACGCACTCGTCGCACTCGATGTCGGCGGTGGGGCAATTCGCGGAGTCATGCCAAAACCCCGGAGGGCAACGGACACACTCCGGCACAAATGCTTTGGAGAGGACGTGGAAGGAGACGGAGTGCATGCCGAAATTCTTCTTGTCGTTGTCGCGGCGTCGGTTGCCTTGCGGCCAATTCCCGCCCTTAGGAAGGGGCGAAGTGGCAAAGCGGTGCTTCCAATCACGTTTTCGGCCGTGAAACTTCCCATCTTCCCGACGGTTCTGGCGGTCACGCCAGGAGGAGGGTGGAAAGTGCACACCTGGCTTGCCCGTAGGCTTGCCCGTAGCCGGAGTCGGCCTTCTAGTCGTCGGCTCGTCGTGCCTATCCTCTTCGAAGAATGTGGTGGGCGAAAAAGCAAGAAGAAAAGCTCATCTACGAGATCGAGGGTGTTCGAGGCATGCGCTGGATTGTGTGCGTTAAAGAAAAGCGCAAAGGCAACGATCTATTCGCAAAGACCTATGTGGAACTTAGCGTTAAGCCAGGATTAGAACAGGCTTACGCCGAGCGCAAACAGGCAGCACAAAGCGCTTCTAGTAATGGGGACGATGCTCTTGAAGATGCTTTGCGTAATGATGCTTCATAGATGCTAGCGATACATCGTTTCTCGGTAGGAACGCATGTTACATGGAACATACCGAGAAATATTATATCATCGAAGTACATAATTTGAATTATGCGTGCATCGATATATGAGATTCTTCGTTGTACCTGCGTGAATGCGTGTGCGTATGAAATGCTTGAATTTTTTGTTATGCTCGTTATGCTTGTGTTTTTGGCGTGCATATTTGTTGTCGACACTGTTAAGAACTGCAAAAACGGACATGAATTGCAAAAACGGTCACGATTCTGTAAAAGCCGACACTGGAAAACGTATGAGTGCGATACTCGCTGTCACGCGGACAGCAAATGGAGTATTTGACTCCGCGACAAACGACCAACCCCCTGACTTCGTATGTTTTAAAGAAATGAAAATTCGTGATATTGTGAATTTGCATGAACAATAATTGTAATAAAATTGATAATGCCAGGTCATGCCAATCGCGGCTTGAGCATTGGTTCGAAAAGTGCTTCTCATGGGCGATGATGTTCGAGCTGCCACGAGTACACCAGATTTCCAGTTAGGACTGGGGGGGGGGAGGGGGGTTCCCCAAGGCGCCCGAGCGGATAAATATGGGAATTATACGACGAGTATCGTGTCGCACTCATGACTCATCTGAACACTTGGCGGAAAAATACGAGAAGTGAATATCATAATATTCCTTTAGTCTTTCATGACGTATCGTCTACGTGGCACTAAATTCGAGACAGAGTTCAGACAGCATGAGAACTGCCCTCGTCGGATTTGAATGTGACTTTCGACGCGGTGTTTGACTCTGCGTGATTCTCGGAGATTTTTGCGCCTCAGCGTTCTCGCACTAGGGCCTTAACTATCCATGGCTCCCAGATAAGCTGGTAGCAGGTATTACTCGGGTTGCTATTGTGGTGAAACACAGAATGCTTACACTTAAGATAACATAATAAGAAGTCCCGTTAGATTGAGTGTACCTCGGCTTAAGCCGGAACCCTAAACCTGTGACAGCCGTACTGTACCGAGTACTAGTATAGACAAAGGACTGTGACACACACGGGGTGTCACATCCAGCACACCACCCTGTACTATTACGGAGGAAGAGTTAGGGTGGAGCAGGTCGATTGTCAGGGTAAACAAAACACACCATCTCAAGCGGTGGAAACAAATTGCTAGTGGGGGCCTGTGCTCTTGGCCAGGGCGGTCCCAAATCTCTAGCTAGCACTACACACTGAAGGCTGCTGTGCCCGTGAAACAGATCTAGTGGTGCTACTAGTCAGCCGAAAGCAACTCTAGCCACCTTGAAAGTGGTCTACAGAGCAGAGTTCACAGAAGTAGTAGTCGTTGTAGTTCTTAAATTGAAAGTCCAGACTGTAGATGCCGAAGCAGTCAGAGTCCAGATTGAAGATGTTGTAGGAGTCAGCCGGTCCAGTGTCCAGAAGGTCGGGGTCAGTGAAGTAGTCCACTGTGTCATTCTGATAACGAGAGTAGGCACCGTACACCACCGACCGTGGAGCAATCTCCACATCACAAAGTGGCGGTGACGGTGTCGATCATGGCGATGCTCACACACAGAAACAAAGCAGGGATAGCTGCTGCCGTGAGGCAGGTGCCGATTGAGGGCGTCCGTACACCACCAACCCGTGGAGCGGGTGGTGGGACGGCGTCATGCAAGTCCTCGTCGGCTGACTCCGTGTCAGCCACGCTGGTGGATTCATGCGTGGAAGAAATATACGGAGGGAGGGGATTGAAGGAATTAGCTGACACCTCTGGGTCGGGCTCAAAGACGCCCAATTGTACAGACACTTTGTCCATGAAAGATTTCTCGAAGGGCGGCTCGCCGTCAACGAACTGCTTCGGGTAAATTCTCGCGTCATCTTCGGCTCCGATCGCCACCTCCGGCTCATGCTCCACGACGGCATCGTCGATCACGGAGGGCGTGGCCGAACCGAAGTGGACCATCGGAAAGTGCTGAGCGTCGGGCTCAGCACCACCAGCCACCTGCTCGAGCTCGCGGAGAGTGGTGCGGGCTGAATGCACGCGGGTAGCAAGGAGGGAGGGTTGGGAGGGCGTCAATCCCGCGTATTGCGCACGGAGCCCCACGTCAAAGGTCTCGGAGAACGTGAAGGGCTCCTCGTCTTGCCGAACCAAGGGATGTTCATGTTGCGCACAAAGTCGAGCAAAGGCCGTGCCGTCCTCAGTGTCGAACGCGGTCTGGAAGGCGGACACGAGGCCGTCGGCATCGTCGGCGTGCTCAATCACGCACTCGTCGCACTCGATGTCGGCGGTGGGGCAATTCGCGGAGTCATGCCAAAACCCCGGAGGGCAACGGACACACTCCGGCACAAATGCTTTGGAGAGGACGTGGAAGGAGACGGAGTGCATGCCGAAATTCTTCTTGTCGTTGTCGCGGCGTCGGTTGCCTTGCGGCCAATTCCCGCCCTTAGGAAGGGGCGAAGTGGCAAAGCGGTGCTTCCAATCACGTTTTCGGCCGTGAAACTTCCCATCTTCCCGACGGTTCTGGCGGTCACGCCAGGAGGAGGGTGGAAAGTGCACACCTGGCTTGCCCGTAGGCTTGCCCGTAGCCGGAGTCGGCCTTCTAGTCGTCGGCTCGTCGTGCGCATCCTCGTCGGAGAGCGTCGCAAGAACTTTGTTGGCGGCGTCGATGTGAAACTGGAAGTCCCGAATTAGGGCCTTCACGTCAATGTCGGACGGTTGGCCAGAATATAGGATGTTCTTGTCCACGAAGGGCACGTGCGTCCGCTTGCCGGCGTTGGCGTCCCAAATCTCGAGGACGTGGGCGTAGATGTCCTCAAGGTCCACCTTGGCCAACTCAACGTCGAGCCGACGCGGTGTGATGACCTTGTCGTAGAATTCGGTGTCGAGTGAGGCCAGGAGCTGCTTCTTCGCCATCATCTCGTCGAGAGGTCCAGAAGGTCCGTTGCCAATAGCCGTAAGGCAGGCGTCAAAGTCCTGGATAAGCGGATCGGGGTCCTTCTCGGAGTTGAAGAAGATAGAGCAAAACTCCTCGTAGTGCCCAAGAGGTCGAACCACGCGAGGGATTAACCTCTTGGTCACCTCCAGAAGAGCACGTTTGCCATCTTGAGGCGAAGCCCGTCCCGAGGCCTCAACCCAACGTCGTGCCGCGGAATTTGGAGAGGTCAACGAAGTCAAAGTCGAGAAGAGAATAGCGTTGAAGATGGCGTTGACCTCCTTTGTCGCGTCTGCCAGATCAAAAAGAGCGGTACTGGCGGGGTCCTTCTGCTCGAACGCGCGCTGCAAGGACTTCACAATGGACGTCCAGAGCGTGTTGCGGTTCGACTCATCGCCGCGGAAGGTCTCGTCCTTGGAGCCCAAGGCGTCGCGAGAAATCCTTTTGATGATGTCCACGTCCCAAGTGGAATTTTGGATAGCCGTAGCACGAGTCCGGTCCGTAGCCGTGAGGGCAACATCGGGAGAATTCGGCGTCGGTCTATAACGAGACCCGACGTCGCGTGAAAAAATGGTGTCCAGTCTAATGCGGTTGTGAGCCCCCAAGGGAGGCGTGACGTGGGAATTAATACTCGTGATGAAAATCCAGTAGGTGGGAGCGTTGGGGTAGAGGGCCGATGTCGAAGAATACAGAAAAGCGATGGTCGAGAGCCGTAAGATGCAGTGTCGGAACGGATAATTAAGGAAGCCGTAACTGTGAAATTGCAAGATCGGAAACGCGGTGGCCAAGGAGTCTCACGACAAAAATTGATCAGGTTTCAGTCGAGTGAAATCCAACGCGGACAATACAAAATAATCCCAGGTAGGCGCACGCTGCAGCGAGTCCAAATTAATCCGTCCGTAAACTAGCTCTCGACCGCAACTGCGAAAATCACGACATCAAATTTTGGGCCCCCAACGCCCCACCAAGCGGAGCGGCTTAGCCACTCATGAAATCAAAAGTAGTGGAAGGTGCCTGGTGCACCATAACCTGTGAGATATATAGCGTTGACTATATATTGAGGTGGTGAAACACAGAATGCTTACACTTAAGATAACATAAGAAGTCCAGTTAGATTGAGTGTACCTCGGCTTAAGCCGGAAACCCTAAACCTGTGACAGCCGTACTGTACCGAGTACTAGTATAGACAGAGGACTGTGACACACACGGGGTGTCACATCCAGCAGGATCCACATAGACAGAGTCAAATCTATCGCCTTCTACATGGCGTTTCTGCAATGAATATTTGGTTTTGGACAGGATTTATACATCAACCGCACGGAACGACATGTCCAGAGGATATTCTTTATTTTCTATGAATACTGCCTCGTCTGCTACACGTCGTTCATCTTACGAGGCGCTGCAAATTCGTTTCGTCCGTCAGATAGCCGCTTTTCGGACGGTGCGTAGCGCAAGTCTTCGTCGAGGCCTTCACTTACCATCGCACGAACGACATTGTCGCTCAGATATTTAATCCGACCGATCGGTATGTTTCTCATGGACAAACGATTATTTTGATTGCATTCAGGGTGTGTTGGACGGCGGAATTAATTCGCGAAAATTCCTTTCAATAAAATCGCCACACAGAATCAGACCCCATCCCCACCCCATAATCTATGACGATGACGATGACACCCGAATGGTGTCATGCAAGGGTAGGTATCGGTTGCAAAAATACCTATCGATATATTTCGATAACTCAAAAAAGTTATCGATAACTCCGATAATAGATACGTACCGATATTTCGGATTTATAAACGCATTTCCATACTTAATACATTATACTTTTCGTTATAGATAATTTCGATATCGATATGTCACCGATATTTGCACTAAAATATGACATCGGCGATATATCGATACCAAATATCGATATATCGGCAAAATAAGATATCGATACCTACCCTTGGTGCCATGGCATAATGATGAGGTCAAACACGCTCGAGAGTTTTCCAGTGTCGGCTTTTGCAGAATCGTGACCGTTTTTGCAAAATCTGTCCGTTTTTGCAGTTCTTGACAGTGGTGAGTGTTTTTTACAACTTGCAAATTTCCAACCGCGATACGTACGATATGCCTAAGCGCAAGTTTAAGTATGAAGAGTTCAATGACGCTGAGATGCTTGCTTTGCATGCGGAACAACGATCCCAACGACGGACTCGTGTTGCTCATGAAGCGAGTTTCTTGAAAAGCCCGTCCGCTTTTCATGAGTGCGTGGAGGTTGAATTCCTCCCCGCCATCAAGCCGATTAACAAAGAGTGGACTAAGAAAGTATTTGATGATGTTCACGCGGATAAAAGCGCACGAGTAAAGCGCAGTGTTGTTCCAAAAGAACAAGTGGCTTTACTTGTGGACAGCTTCAATCCGAAGAACTTCATCATGGCTGAGAAGAAGATCAAAAGTCGAACATTTGTCGACTTGTTTGCCGCGGGTTCGGAGATCAATCAAAACTTAAAACCAGTTCTAGAAAGTCGTTTTGGAAAGGATGAATTTAAGTTCATTTCAGTGGACAGCGACACTAAGGCAAAAAATGTGAAGGGCTGGGTCCCTATGAACATCTTCAGTGCCAACGACAACTGGAAACTTTTAGGACAAATTTTCATTTGTGCACCGCCTCCAGATGGAGTGAGTGACGCGGCGATCATGTATTTCGCAGAGCACTGCAAAGATTTTTGCGCGTTTTTGGTGCCTGAGATGTGGCTTGCTGACCGTGCCTATCCTCTTCGAAGAATGTGGTGGGCGAAAAAGCAAGAAGAAAAGCTCATCTACGAGATCGAGGGTGTTCGAGGCATGCGCTGGATTGTGTGCGTTAAAGAAAAGCGCAAAGGCAACGATCTATTCGCAAAGACCTCTGTGAAACTTAGCGTTAAGCCAGGATTAGAACAGGCTTACGCCGAGCGCAAACAGGCAGCACAAAGCGCTTCTAGTAATGGGGAAGATGCTCTTGAAGATGCTTTGCGTAATGATGCTTCATAGATGCTAGCGATACATCGTTTCTCGGTAGGAACGCATGTTACATGGAACATACCGAGAAATATTATATCATCGAAGTACATAATTTGAATTATGCGTGCATCGATATATGAGATTCTTCGTTGTACCTGCGTGAATGCGTGTGCGTATGAAATGCTTGAATTTTTTGTTATGCTCGTTATGCTTGTGTTTTTGGCGTGCATATTTGTTGTCGACACTGTTAAGAACTGCAAAAACGGGCATGAATTGCAAAAACGGTCACGATTCTGTAAAAGCCGACACTGGAAAACGTATGAGTGCGATACTCGCTGTCACGCGGACAGCAAATGGAGTATTTGACTCCGCGACAACGACCAAACCCCTGACTTCGTATGTTTTAAAGAAATAAAAATTCGTGATATTGTGAATTTGCATGAACAATAATTGTAATAAAATTGATAATGCCAGGTCATGCCAATCGCGGCTTGAGCATTGGTTCGAAAAGTGCTTCTCATGGGCGATGATGTTCGAGCTGCCACGAGTACACCAGATTTCCAGTTAGGACTGGGGGTGGGGGGGTCCCAAGGCGCCCGAGCGGACGATAAATATGGGAATTATACGACGAGTATCGTGTCGCACTCATGACTCATCTGAACACTTGGCGAAAAAATACGAGAAGTGAATATCATAATATTCCTTTAGTCTTTCATGACGTATCGTCTACGTGGCACTAAATTCGAGACAGAGTTCAGACAGCATGAGAACTGCCCTCGTCGGATTTGAATGTGACTTTCGACGCGGTGAAAGTCACATTCGTATCTGCACGATGGTAATCCCACCGAACGGGCCCGAGAGGGTATATACATGTATTTCAGGAGCCAACGGTATGGGATTTTGCCGCTTCTCCCAATACGGGCACTAGTGGGTTTTTCCATTAAAACATGTTGAATTGCCAAAAGGCGAAACCTGTGCCCAAGTGGGAGATGCATTCTTCTAATTAGGCAACTTGCAAACGCAAGTTGTGCTGCCTTACCTGAAGTAGTACATGACTGTGGTGCCCATAGGCATGTTGTTGGTGTTCGGACCATTAGTGTAATAATATCTAGTGTATTACGTAATCCATCACATCGCAGTCGTAGTAAATATTGGTGTGCTTTCGATAGTGCATGTTACGTAAAGATTATGCGTGGTACTGATGGCGGGTGTGTGCAATTCGGAGATATATATATATATATATATATGTATACATATCCACCATGTCGTGTGCTGGATCTTCACCATGCCATAAATTAATTGTTGAGATCAGCGAGTGTGCTGACGCGATCGAAACCAAACTGTCTGAAAGGATACCAGACATTCTACATATAAACAGCAGAAACGCGTGCTGCGTGAGAATTCCCGATTTATGCCCATGGCCCTGTTAAATATGCCCTTTAAACACTGTTCGTCCTGCAACTGAGATAGGAGTTTCCAAACTACAGCAAGCTCCGATAATTTCTTGACTGATGTCCGGAGCGGTCGACTACCAGAGTCTATCGTTGCGTGATGGAAATCCCGAAGAGTTTGGGCAGCATTACATACGCTTCGTCTTTCCCTTTGCAGTTGGACTGGAGAAGAAATACAAGCTCTTAGGATAACTTCCAGGCTTGGCATTCCAAGATACTCTCATGCGGCATGCTTCTCTTTCGAAGAACTGAGCCAGAAAGACGGCTTCAGCAAACAACTGTAGTCTGGTAGCACAACTTTCTGCCACTCTGCCATCGATCGATTTCCTTTCGCGCATTCACATTTTGTGCAAAAGCAGTCCTTGGTCCAAACACTACCAAACAATTGATCCCAGACCTTAAAGAAGAAGCCAGTGTGGTAAGGTTTGTTGTAGATGGACACGGCGTGATGGCTGCACGAAAAAATGCCATATTCGTGAGAAACAGGTGGGGTGCTGGAACATTCATTTGAAGCGTAGGGCAGAGAGATGCGTAGTGGAAGTAATGAAAATGGGCTTTGATAGAGGAACCTGAAGGTCCCGAGGATGGGACTGGAGCCGGGAGCACAGACACGTCCAAGAAGAGAGGGAAGAGTGCAGGCATTCACCAGTAGTGTTGGAACGAGGTGTTGAGCCATGGGTGATGTGCATCCGGCCACTGCAACTCGTGTCCCCAGTGCAGGTACACTCCATAAGCGTAGAAGAATACGCCGTAAGTGAAGTACATCATGTCCATGTTGATGGGCATGAACACTGGAAAAAGAAGCAACGGCAATGACCTAAAAAATTGATCGATCCACTCGTCAGCGATGACCGCAAACGGGCTTGGATTGTGGAATACGTGGTGATGTTTGTGTTGAATCCAACCGAGTTTGGTCGTGTGGCCGAGCCTGCCACAAACACAAGCGTTCGGCATAGCTGTCACTTAGTGTGCCCCTGGCCTCACGCACTCGTCGCATGGTTGGTTGCTATGATACTTGACGAAGACCGAGAATTCGTCGTGTCTAAACGATTAAGATATGCGCGGGGGGATAAGAAAAGAACCTCGTTTGCAGCAGGAGTTCGCCGCTGTGTCGAGAAGAATAGACGCTGGAAGCAGACAGCTCAACTGTACACTGAAAAACAACTATTTTGACATAAACTAGGAACTTATGAAATATAACTGCGGCCAAATAAGTCTAGTGTCAAGGGCAAGCCAGTGAAGCAGTTCAAACACTGGGTAGCGAGCTCGCCCCGCCGACTCCACTATTTGTGGAATTAGCCAAAGGAAGCGAACATATCAGAAGTTCTTGAATTGAATGAGCGGGAAAAATTGTGCATGTGATTAGGTGAGAAAAAGCGGTCGCATATTGATATTACTCCACCGTTTGCCAAGTTTTCGAGTGTCAGCCTGATGATTACCTGTGGTAGTAAAATTCAAAGAAGTCCGAGCCGATGAAGATGAGAAGGAACGTGAAGACATGATACCCAACGCCGTATTCCGAGAAACCACAGTATGCTTGGGAGTATCCACGTTGGGAAAGGTAAAGAGAAAGGGCAGGACAAAAAGTTGCCATTACGACTCCCTGAGGCGAAGACAAAGCTCCAACACAAGTGTTAGAAATCAGATTGGGATAGCACGGTGAGCTCGACGAAAGTGCTTATGAGGTGTTTGAAATAGCCTTGAAAAAAAAGTGAGCCCGCACTCGTGAGGACACCATACTGCATTCTACGGTGACCCTGCACTGCATACAAGGCGCAGGCGAGTGGCAAACGGTACCTTCATAGTCTGGATAACCTCCTCGCGGATCTTATCAGCAGAGGGGTATCGAGGATTAGTTTTCGTTCTCCATATTTCATACGTGGGCTTCCAATAGTAGAGGGAGAAGATGATGCCCGACATACCCATAATCAATACGAACGAGAGGCATGTTAGGGCAATCCAAGTGCTCCCCAAGTTCCCCCAAAACTGGATTTCACAAAGCATCGGGAACACCCTTGAATCTCTTAGCAAAGTTTCTTCTGTTGCTACAGCAACAACTGTTATATGATATACACACAACACAGCAGATGATTTGGAATCAAATGACTTCTCTCTGGAGTGCTCAGATCATTGGATTTCTGTGGGAAGTAGAAGAATCGCGAAAGGAAAGAAATATCTATAGTAGGCGGGTGTACCCTTATTACCACTGTTTTGAGGATGCGGTGTCGGGGAGCGACACGCGCGATTCGGTATCATCTCATGGGCCATAGAAATTTTGAGTATTTTGGATGTCAAAAAGCTCCCATTTTGCTCAAACCATCCAGATCCACACGACAGTCCTGAGATCTGACTTCTGAGTTCACCAGTTGCGACTTGTGAGTTGAAGTTCAAGTCAATCCAAGATCCATCAATAAATTTCGATCGCACGATCGATCGTGCGCCACCACCGCACGACCATCTGAGAGCTTGACCAGCATCGGCACCAGCCGATTACAAGTCATTTGCGTATTCAATTAGTCGGGGGGTATTTATTTTTATTTTAGTCGGCGAAAAATATTCACCTTAAGTATGGGGGGGTCCGAGACGGTTGTATTTATTTCGTTTCTTAAGTATGGGACGGAATTAGTCACCAGCTTCGGAATTAAATAATTGTTCCAATTGAATACGCAAATGACCCGTACTCGCGTACTGTGTCACTTATTCTTATAGCGGGCGTGTGATTCCAATTCTTGTTTATGTTAATGTAAATGTTTACACACGACAGCATCTCCGATTTCGGCTGTCGATGTCGCTGTCGCTGTCTTCCGGTCGCGTCGCGTCGCCGTGTTGCTTGTGTGGAGAGGAAATCACAACCATCTCACCCGCTCGCTGCGAAAGTGCAACCCCGGACTGGTGTGAGAGCTTTCTCCGCCTGCATTACTTTCCGTGGGATACATTTCCTGCATTGCTGAGTTTTATCCCTGTATCAAAATTCCAAGGAAACCCCGTTTAGCCATTGGCTAGTGGCGTGTTATTGGACACAGCTATGGTGGCCCGTGAAGACCGCGATGGAGGACGGCCAGACAAAGCCCCCGGAGGTGGTGCGGAAGAATGGGCTCGTTACAAGATGTACGAGTATCGTGCGGTAAGCTTGGGTGCAGCTTAGTCAGGAAACTTGACTAGTTGTTGTGCAGCGCTATATATGCTCGTCGCTCGGCATGCGCGCGTCTTGTTCAGAAATATGAGGGGTGCTCGGGTTTGGTGATCTGCAGAACTCCAGTCTTGTGCTTACAACAGATGCACGTCCTAGGGATGCACACGAGCCCACAGGCGAACCCGAATCACTTTGGGGCAAGATTAATGCCAAAGCTTTCGGAGATCGTGTAAACAGCGGCACCAATACAGAGCTTGAAGAGAAGAAGAAAAAATCGCAGGCAAAGTGAGTAGCGTTGGTTTTTCTTGGTTCTGACTCCGTGAGGCGCTATGCGATCTGTTGTCTCTCTTAGAAATTTTATTTGGTAGCCTGTCGATTTTCGTTGAAGATGTCTTATACTTAAAACAGGCGAGAGGAAAAATCCAAGCGGACTGTCGATGATCTCGACGAGCTGGCGAAGAAGAAAAAGGTCGGTGCTTGTGCTTTCTTTTTTCAGGATTTCTGAGATGATCTTCGTTTTTGTATTCTTCTCCTCCTTACACGTTCAAGTTTAAGTGGAGTATTCCGTGTAAACCGTCACAATCACTGGACTCTCATAATTCCTCTGTTTTCCTGTATGCAGAGACGAACTGGCGGCGATGAAGACGTGCTTTCTCTCGGAATGGAAGGCCTATACCGACCGAAGACAAAGGAGACTCGCGCTGCATACGAGTCCCTGCTAAATGCCATCCAAAGCCAATTCGGTGATCAACCGCAGGTGAACCTGTCTCTTAAGACTCTACTTGAAGCGCTGCGTTGTATGCGTGATGAGCCAACACATACTTTTGTTGTGCTGGCGAGGAGGACTCAGGAGATCAGGGAACGCCTGCGAAACCCTAGTCGGATTTCGTCAAGGTTTGCGATATCTGAAAGGCTCACGCCGTGCAGCCACCGCTGGCTGCTGAAATTATAGGGGTATTTTTTTTCAAGTGTAGCCACTCGGGCTTGTATCGTGAGGCGCCGGATTCTTCCAGGGCATACTTGCTCTGAACGGAGGACTGGAGCGGGATATCTCCTACGCAGGACATCCTTCGCGGTGCCGCCGAGGAGGTCCTTGCTGTGTTGAAAAACGATAAAACCAAGGACAACGAAAAGAAGAAGGAAGTCGAGTTGTTGCTGGGGAACGTTACAGTGGAGTTCTTTTCCAGGGTGAGTTTTGTGCTTTCATGGAACACTGTAATTCCACCTCGAATGTGCCCATGGAGTGCTTTATCACACATGTTTTCACCTGAAGGGCCACGCAGCAGTGATGTGAACTATGTGTCAGCTTGTTTCTTTTTCTTGGTGAACTGCTTCCACGTTAGTTGCACTGTAGCTCGCTACCTTGTGAAACCCTAACCACCATATGCGACTTTACAAACTCGCCTTCACAGAACCGTCGGTGTCTTGTCTTTAATGAGGCCATATCGGGAGTGGGAAACTACACATTTTTGAGTGCACCCATGCGTGTTTTTTATACAGCTTTTTTGTGGAGTTCGTTTGTTAGCTTCCCGACCCCCCGGATCGATCTGGGCTCGCTCTCGAGACCCACAAACCATAACGGTTGCGCCTGCGTTTCTTTCGCAGCTGGTCGCTGTTGGCAAAAAAATTGTCGATTACAACGATGGATCGGTTGAGGCGGTGGCTGCTGGTACGACTACGATGGAACGAATTCCTGCTCTGTCTGAACTGTTTTAAGTTTCAGGATCTTGATCCATATACCGCAGTCTTTTGTGTACTTCGTGTTTTAGTTGTATGCGCCCTCACTTAGTAGCCTGGGTTTCCTGGCTATCCCACGCCCTCTAAAACATTCCTGGCCCACTCGCAGATACCCTTGATGACGAGATGGGGGTGGCAATGAAACTTGAGGGAGAAGAAGATGAGGAGGAGGAAGAGAACTTTGATGTCGAGGTATCGTACTGTAGTTTCGTTACCGTATACCCTTTACTTCCAGTTTTTGTTTTCACAAGTTGTCCCTGGTATTTGATCTTTTGCGTCTCCCTTATTCAAGAAAGGGGGCCGAGGTTCCTACTTATTTTGAATAGGATGATGAAGAAGAAGACGAGGAAGAAGCGGTAAGGAAGGCAGGTGTAGGCACTATTATGGACGTAGACGACGGTGAGGAAGCCGACGAAGAAGGACTGAACGTGCAGGTATTCTTTTCATTATTAATCTTTTAATGCCATGAGTTGTCTAAACATACACGTTGCAGGATTGGCAAGCGGCTTTTTGTCGTCGTCGACAGGCGCCTTTTCACTGACTAGCATCGCTCCCGCAGGAAATCGATGCTTATTGGCTTCAACGTGAGGTTGCCAAGGCTTTTGGTGACACGGCGAAGAAGGACGAACGTATGTCCCAGAAGCTTGCTGAGCAAGTCTTCAAGACGCTGGAGGTACGGTCGATTTCCTGTGTGACAAGGGTCGTCTTGTGCTCATCGAAGCGCAAGCGATATTCTCTCTAACTCGCGTTCTCTTAGACGTTAGCAACTATGCGCGACTGCACGCAAGCATGTGCGGAACCCGAACCGTGTTCACTTGCTCCACCAAACACCTCCGGCGCCTCGGTTTTAGAAGGAAAGCTGGTTTCCATATGATTCCTTTCGTGTCGCTGGCGCGTTACTGATGTGTCTTTCACTATCCCTTCCAGGAGGGGAACGACGTCGAGAACAAGCTTGTGCTGTTGCTGGATGTTGACAAGTTCAGCTTGATCAAAGTTTTGCTGAAGAACCAAACTAAAATCGTATGGTGCACAAAGTTGGCGCGCGCTGAGGTGCCTCCTTGTGCCTCATCTTATGTGTGAGTTTCTGTGGCTTTTGCACAAGTCCAGGGGAACTGAGTTCTCCCGCCTCGTCCTCCCACGGTTCGCGGGCTCTTTCATTC
Source organism: Cymbomonas tetramitiformis (assembly GCA_001247695.2). Lineage (NCBI taxonomy): Eukaryota > Viridiplantae > Chlorophyta > Pyramimonadophyceae > Pyramimonadales > Pyramimonadaceae > Cymbomonas > Cymbomonas tetramitiformis. Next base: position 52,701 of record LGRX02010797.1, read on the forward strand.
CAGTTGCTTCCAGTTGTCTGGATAGGTTTGAGTTGGGGTCTTACCTTATTTTACAGGACGAAGCGGAGGTTGAAAAAATCGAGTTGGAGATGATTGAAAATCCTGAAACGTCGGCTATTTTGGATGCCTTGAAGGCAACCCGTGCCACGGCTCGCGAGCGTGAGCAGGCTAAAGAGCGCAGGTATCGTTCTAGGAAGGCAGTGACTTCGAGGAGCACTCGACTCCTTGAGAAATATATCAATGTGAACCTGACTTCAAAAAGCTGACTGAGTCTTTCGCCCACAGTTGCTACTCCCGTGAAGTTGTAGCTTCCATGATTGACATACGCCCATACAAATCAACCTAACTGTAGTTTTAGACGCCACGGCTCCTTGCAGCCTGTCAATATGAGCTGCCTGAGAGTTCGAAATAGGACTTATGAGAGAGATTTCCTGCACATACCACTATCGTTGCTTCCGTTCCCGAAGGAAGGGCCTCGCAACTGGCTCTCCTTTCCCCTGTGTTGTCTCCTCTGCTCTGTTATTGATCTCCAGATTCCTTGCCACAGTATTCGTGAGGAGGCCCGCAAACTCCGAGGCGAAGGAGTCGTGGATGTGGATGAGCCCATGAAAGTCACGAAGGATGCTGGCGCCGCTGCGGTCGGGCGTCGCATGCTCGAGCTTGATAAGCTTGCGTTCTCCCAGGTAAAGCCAGGCTTCGAGACCCAGTAAATTTGTCAACCCAACACTGATCCCCTTGAGCGAAGTGTCTGCAGACCTTTCGGGTCTCTGTTCGGGAATTTGAAGTAGGAGTTTCCTTGTTCACCAGGCCAAACTCGGGGTCATGCCCTCGCCTGAAGAGCATACAAAGCTCGCTCAAACTTGCAACAACCTTGTGCCCGCATCTTACAGCTCTAACTTCTTATGCGTTGCCCTGCTTGTCCTGGCCGCGCAGGCCGGCCACCTCATGAGTAACAAGAAGTGTGAACTCCCGGCCGGCTCTTACCGCACGTGAGTATTTCATGCTCCCTTATTTTGGGAGAGGCCCGGCAGCCAATGGTGCCGTTCCTGCGTTCTACCACGGAACTTGCATCCCTCGCTTCGCATTGCGTTATGCCCGCCACGAAGGTCGGGCCTATCAGCTCGCAGGTCACAAGGGGTTTTGCAAGGTTCGGCGGTTCTAACAAAGGTTTTTCAGAGTGTGTGTGTGTGTGTGTGGTGAGAGATCTATCCATACTGCACTGCATTTGGTCCGACGTGTGTTCGCGTCGGTAGTATCTTGGCACAGCCCCGCCCTGTTCCTGATTGCTCCTCACATCCACTAGGATGACGGTGGACTGGCTTTTGCCGTGGGCCTCATGCTGCTCAGTGTGTGTGGTGAGAGAGACAGAGAGCGGTGAGAGAGAGAGCGCGCACCTTGTGGCCCAGCCACTCGCCGGTGCCGTGTGTTTGCATGGGTCCTCCACGTTGAGGCCGGAACTCACGGAGAGATCCATGTGCGAAGTTCTGTGGATTTCCCCACTTGGATCGACGCACCCTCTCAGAGTGCGCGGATGAACACTTGCAGGCAGAAGAAGGGTTACGAGGAGGTCCACGTGCCCGCCCTTAAGCCGAAGCCTTTCGCTGACACTGAGAAGATCGTGAAAATCTCTGACATGCCAGAGTGGGCACACCCCGCGTTCGAGGGCATGGAGAAGCTAAATCGAATTCAAAGCAAGGTGTGCCCATAAGAAGTCTCTCATCACTGTCAGCACTGTTATCAAGTTGGGTTCGGGAAGTTTCCTCGCTCTCCCAGACGTCCACTTCACTCAAAGACGCCTGCAGGCTGTTTTCTCAGTTGCGGGAGTGTGGAAACAAGCCTCTATCTGCCAACCCACTGTAGATATCGATGGACGCTTTACATTTTGTACGTGGACCTCCACCTGCAGGTGTACGACACCGCATTCTTTCAGCCGGACAATATGCTTGTGTGCGCTCCGACCGGTGCGACACCCTGGCCGGTTGCCCTGCCCGTGCCGTGTTTCTTCTGGGCACTGCTCCGCGAGAGAGCACTTGCCGTCGCGTCACTGCACCATAAGCTCTCTCGTTGCCGTTGCGCCATACCGACCGGCGGGGTTATGTGCCAGGTGCTGGTAAAACCAACGTTGCGATGCTCACGGTCCTGCACGAGATTGGATTGCACCGACGGGATGATGGATCCCTCGACCTTTCTGGATTTAAGGTGGTGTACGTGGCACCTATGAAGGCCCTGGTGGCGGAGATGGTGGGCAATCTGTCTTCCAGGTTACTCGCCTCTTCTCGCACACTGCTGTGGTGCATATGCCTGCCCGCTGTTACTGCAAACCTTCAGCATAGGGTGAAGATCGTCGCAGAAATGTTATTGCTGGAAGGACTCATCCTGCTTGGTGCTCTCGTTTCAAGCAGTTGGGTGGAATGGTGGTTGGTGAGTTCTGGTAATGGGGTGGCTTGGGGTATAGGCTGAGCAAGTTCGGCATCCAGGTGAAGGAGTTGACCGGCGACATCTCCATGTCCCGATCACAGATTGAGGCGACTCAGGTGCTTGCCTCTGCAGATTCTTCCCTGCCCGTGTCTTTTCCTTGCACTTCCCGCCTGGTTCGGTGGCTGTGGCGTTTTAGCCTCTCAAACCTGCCTGCTCCTTCCGTTTGTTTTTGCACCTGAAAAGCTGAGCACCTTGCCGATTCTATCTTGACGGTGTACCAGTCGCTGTCCATCTAATAGTGTTTCAAGATGTCCATTTCTTTTTTCAGTGATGTATGCCTACTGCCGTTTCCAGGCGTAGATCTGAACTCAGTACTATGCATAAGAATTGAGCTCAGTATTATGTTGATCAGGGCTGAATTTTGTTGCACAGGTGATCGTGACGACCCCTGAAAAATGGGACATCATCACACGGAAGAGTGGGGATCGTACCTACACGCAGAATGTTAAGCTCCTTATCATCGACGAGGTGCACTTGCTTCACGACGGGTGTGTCCTCCCGAGTTTCCAAGTCTGCAACTCCGCAAAGTGTGGTGAAGTCTAGTGGAGATGTTCCCCTCCTCGGTATATAGTAGTTGCCCTTAGGATGTTCTAAGAGTGCTTTTCAGCTCATAAGTTGGAACTGCATACCTGATCGGATCACGGTCCCGTTCGACCCTGTTGCCATGCAGCCGTGGCCACGTGATCGAGAACATTGTAGCACGTACAGTACGCCAAATCGAGGCGACACAGGAGATGGTTCGCTTGGTGGGGCTGAGTGCCACCCTGCCCAATTATGAGGATGTGGCTGCGTTCATGCGTGTGGACACGGGCAAGGGTCTCTTTGTCTTCGACAACAGCTACCGCCCGTGCCCCCTTGCCCAGCAGGTATCTCCCTCCCACCCCTCACACGTGAACTCGTACAATGCTAACCTGTGTAATAGTGTACTCGTCATTCTTCCCAAGTTTGTTGTGAGTGTATCGGTGTCGGTGGGGCAACCTACTGCGGGATGCCTTTCTGCCAGAGACTATGCCACACCAACGTGCCTCTGCTTGAGTGGAAAGTCCAGGACGAAATATCGTGCTGTGAATTGCACGAGACAGGTGCTGTACAGTGGGCTAAGTTACATAAATAAAGCACATGCCTCGAATCTGATTTCTCTGTGGCCTTACTGCTCTCCCGTGTCCACCAGTGCCTGCCACGTGCACCAAGTCCTGATATTCTCGTGGCATCGACGTTGCATGCGCGAGGGGTGGTGGGTGTGTCAGTACATCGGCATCAGCGTGAAAAAGGCACTGCAGCGCTTCCAGCTTATGAATGATGTAGGCACCACCACTTTACTCCCGTGCCTCTCATATGTCCCAGTGCTTCACGCCGCAGCTTGTATTTGACTTGGAGTGGAACATCATTGCACCAAAAGCTGTCGGCAGAAAACTTACTTCTGCTGAAATACAGCTGGACATCCGCGTGTGACTTGTCATTCGCCCTCATGGGCGGCTTGCACTGCAGACTTCTCAAGCGATCCCTTGCTCAAGCTAGGATATGATGCCAGCGCTGCGCGCACAAGGTAGCACCACCATGGCACCACAGGGTTCGAAAGCTCAGGAGGGGGGCGGGGTGTGTGGTGCAGATCTGCTATGAGAAAGTAATGGATGCCGCCGGAAAGCACCAGGTACTGATTTTTGTGCACTCGCGTAAGGAAACAGCCAAGACGGCCAAGGCTGTGCGTGACTCGGCCCTGGCCAATGACACCCTCGGAAAGTTCCTGAAGGAGGATGCCGCGAGCCGCGAGGTGCTGCAGCTTGAGAGCGAGTCCGTCAAGAATGCGGACCTGAAGGACCTGCTGCCCTACGGGTTCGCCATCCACCACGCTGGGATGACCCGTGCTGACAGAACCCTCGTGGAGGATCTCTTCAGCGATGGCCACATCCAGGTGCTCGTGTCCACGGCAACGCTCGCATGGGGCGTCAATCTGCCCGCGCACACCGTGATCATCAAGGGCACCCAGGTGTGCGCGCTGCTACACACGGGCCCACCCTCCTGGAAGAATGCCGGCGTCCTTCGCTTGTCCCCTGAGAAGCCCATTGCGCGAACTGCCCCTTCCCAGAACAACACCCCCTCATCCAAATGTGGACAGTGAAAGTTTCGCCTGATGACGCATCCTTCTGAGGGGGTGATCGCATGACATACTTTTTCACCTTGTAGTGTCTGACATGGGCGCTTGAAAACTAGGGTGAAACATGTGGAGAGAGGTGTACACCCTTTCACGAAGACGTTGCTCAGCGAGACTGCGCATCTGTGTTGTGAAACCCGGTCAGCAGCCTGTCATCGGCGGTGTAGCTTGTTGACAGCTGCCATGTTTCCCAACAAAGTGATGCAAGTGCTGCTCTCTCCTTCCCGTTGCTCTTCTGAAACGAGGGTTAAGGGGATACCCCTGGAAATGTGGACCTCCCCAGTAGTGCTCGGGCTAGGCTTTTACAGGACATGTGCATGACTTCTGGACTGGGTTGCAGGTGTACAACCCAGAGAAGAGCCAGTGGGACGAGCTGTCACAACTGGATGTGATGCAGATGATTGGCCGAGCTGGGCGGCCTCAGTATGATACGTATGGTGAGGGCATCATCATCACCGGGAACACGGAGCTGCAGTTTTACCTCTCCATCTTTAACCAGCAGCTGCCCATCGAGAGCCAGTTTGTGAACTTCCTCCCTGACAGCCTCAACGCAGAGGTGGTCCTTGGCACTGTGCAAAGTGTGCAGGTCTGTGGCTATCTGCACCCACCTTAACCCCGCCCCTCAAAATGGCCCTCCAATATCAGCTTCTGTTTCCCTTGAGCAAGCTGCCCTTTTTCCTCTCGATCCGCCAGCTCTATTGTGCTACGCGAATAAGATGTCTCGCGCTCCACGGCCCAAATGTGAAAAGCATTCGCGCATCATGACACCCGAGGCTATATGGGAGCTATCCGTGCACATGTACTTGGCGGCGCCTCAACCTAAGGTCACCGGTGTTCCTAACTAGGCTTGCGGGAGCCTATCATCGGTACGCCTACGGTTGAATCGGCGAGGGTGTTGGATGTGATCTCCGGCCACTGATGCCCGGACTCGTGTGGTGCAGGAGGCCACCACTTGGCTCGGGTACAGCTATCTGTATATTCGCATGCTGTGCAACCCGGTGCTGTACGGCGTGCCCCCGGATGCTGTGGACGATGACTCGGATCTCTCGCAGCGCCGTGCGGATCTTGTGCACACTGCCGCCACCTTGCTTGACCAGCACGGCCTCATCAAGTATGACCGGCGCTCAGGCATGCTGCAGGTGCAAACCCTCTCTTCAGACCCGCGTGGGGCGCTGCGTTGCCCCCCTCCGCCTTGACCGCTGGGCGTGCATGACTGGAAGTGCACCGCGGGACTGTGGTGAAGCCAGTGTACCATTGGTGTGTTACGCCATGGTTTGCGTGCAGCGTGCGCAGCGCTCTCATGATCGCCTAGGAGGGAGCGGCCTCATTGTATTGCATGTGGGCTGCGGCGCAGGTGATGGACCTGGGCCGAATCGCCAGTCACTACTACATCTCGCACGGCACGGTGGCCACGTACAACAAGCACCTGAAGGAGCACATGGGTGAGATTGAGCTGCTCCGGCTCTTTGCGCTGTCGGAGGAATTCCAGTACCTCATCGTGCGCGAGGAGGAAAAGGTGGAGCTCGCAAAGCTGCTGGAGCGCGTGCCCATCCCCGTGAAGGAGTCCATTGATGACAAGTCCGCCAAGGTGAACGTGCTGCTGCAGTCCTACATCTCCAACCTCAAGCTGGAGGGCCTGGCCCTGGTGTCCGACATGGTGTACGTGACGCAGAGCGCGGGGCGGCTCATGCGCGGCCTCTTTGAGATCATTCAGAAGCGCGGATGGGCGCAACTCGCGGACAAGGCGCTCAACCTGTGCAAGATGATTGCCCGCCGCACATGGTCTAGCCAGACTCCGCTGCGCCAGTTCAAGGGCATCCCCTCGGATATCCTTGTGAAGATTGAGAAGAAGGACCTCCCCTGGGATCGTTACTATGACCTTACCTCGCAGGTACAACTTGAGCATATAGGTTGTGCTCCCTCCTTCACCGCCATGCAGCCTCAGTGGCTGCTGGTCATGGTCACCCTGCCCCGGGGGACCTGACCCCACCCATGCTCCGGGGGACCTGACCCTCTCGCAGGAATCCCATATATTGCATTCGCTTGGCTCCGGTCGATACATCCGCTGCGTTATTGTCGTTTTATCACGGATTCTACTGTAGATCACCACGCCATGATCCTTACATGGCATGCCCCTGAGCTGACAGCTGTCGCCAACGGCATGGGGACCGGGGGAGTGGTTTGTCAGGAAATCGGTGAGCTCATTCGCTTCCCTAAGATGGGCAAGGCTATCCATCGCTTCGTGCATCAGTTCCCTCGCGTGGAGCTGTCGGCCTCCGTGCAGCCCATCACGCGCTCTGTGCTCAAGGTGGACCTGACCATTACTCCTGACTTCCAGTGGGATGAGAAGGTGCACGGATATGTCGAGCCTTTCTGGATTCTGGTGGAGGACAACGATGGCGAGGCCATCCTGCACCATGAGTACTTCCTCCTGAAGCAGGTTCGCGCCACCTGTCAGCGGCCGCATGGCACTGTGGCATTTGGCATTTGCAGGGCTCGAAAAGGAGCCCTGCACCCTGCACCCTGCACCCTTCACCCCTTTTGCGGCCAGCACAGTCTTGTGTCACCCATGGCTTGGGTCCTTGCCAGCCACAGAGATCTCTCGCAACACCGCACTAGATGGCTCCCGATCAGGCAGGTCGGGAAAAAAAGGTGTTCCTTCTACCCCAGCTTGATGCAGGCATGACCCAAGTGGTGAGCGGCGGGCGCAGGCATTCTGCGAGGAGGACCACCTGGTGTCCTTCACGGTGCCGGTCATGGACCCCCTTCCCCCACAGTACTTCATCCGGGTGGTGTCTGATAAATGGCTGGCGGCCGAGACCCTCCTGCCGGTGTCCTTCCGCCACCTCATCCTGCCGGAGAAGTACCCTCCACCCACCGAGCTCCTGGATCTGCAGCCGCTCCCGGTTAGCGCGCTCCGGAACCCTCGCTACGAGCCCCTCTACAGTGGCGTCACCCACTTCAACCCCATCCAGACCCAGGTGTGTGGCCTCCATATTGCGCCCCCAGCGGGCAATTCACTGGAGCTCGCCCGTGGCTTGGTGATCCACAAGCGGATGGCCTCCGGCGCCTCGGGGCCGAACAGAAGGTGCACTTCTCTGCGGTCTGATGTGAGGCCTCTTGCCGGGCTTTCCATCACCCAGCATGCTGAGTTGCCCCCCTTGTGGAGCGCGTGTGCAGGTGTTCACGTCTCTGTACAACTCGGATGACAACGTATTGCTGGCGGCGCCCACGGGGAGCGGGAAGACTATCTGCGCGGAGTTTGCCATCCTGCGCCTGCTGGGCAAGTTCGCGGAGGCGGACCCGACGGGGATGCGCGCCGTGTACATGGCGCCGAGCGACGCGCTAACGAAGGAGCGCTTCGTGGAGTGGGAGACGAAGTTTGGGCAGCTTGGGCTGAAGGTGGTGATGCTCACCGGCGAGGGCTCCACGGACCTCAAGCTCCTGGAGCGGGGAAACCTGATCTGCACGACGGCGGAGCGCTGGGACATGCTGTCAAGGCGCTGGAAGCAGCGCAAGAACGTGCAGAACGTGCAGCTGCTGATTGCAGACGAGCTGCACCTAATCGGGGGGCAGTATGGCCCCACGATCGAGATCACCGTGAGCCGTATGCGTTACATCAGCAGTCAGATGGAGAGCCCTTGCCGTGTGGTGGGGCTGGCGGCGAGCCTAGCGAACGCGCGTGACCTTGGGGAGTGGGTCGGCGTGGGCAGCCACGGCCTGTTTAACTTCCCCCCTGGTGTGCGCCCGACCCCGCTTGAGATCCACATACAGGGTTTCGACATCATGTCCTTCGATGCTCGCATGCAGGCCATGGCCAAGCCCACGTACAGCAGCCTGGTGGCACATGGCCGCTCCTCAGATCCGTGCCTGGTGTTCGTGCCAACGCGTAAGCACGCGCGTCTGACGGCCCTGGACTTGCTGACGTTTGCGGCGTCCGAAGGCGCCCCCAAGCGCTTCCTGCAGTGCGCCGAGTCCGACCTGGAGCCCTTCTTGGAAAGGCTGCGGGAGCCCGCCCTGAAGCACGCCATCAGTTATGGCGTCGCCGTGCTGCATGAAGGCCTGCAACCCTCCGAGCGCGAGGCCGTGGAGATGCTGTTCCGCAGTGGCGCCATCCAGGTGCAGTCCTAGATGCCTCCCATGGCACCATCCAGTCACATTACCTGGACTCCCTTTCTCTGGACTCCCCTTTAGCGTCAGCAATGCAAAAACCCGGTGTCCCCATCACAACTATTCAGGAACAGCTCCGAGGTTCCCTCATCCCCAGAACAATATAGGAGCAGCTCCTGGCGCCCACTCCCTGTCAGCACTATCAAACCAAGCCTCAGAAATACCAGACGCTACATGGGGAGAGTACGATGAGGAGGAGATGATACTGTCCTTCTTATCTGACATATCCTGAGGAAATAATTTCAAAACCCAAAAACTTTTCTGAGTACTCTGCCGGCACGCGTGATGAATGCACAAGGTCAAGGTGGCTTATGGCTGCATGTGAGAGGGGGCGGGGGAGCATGTGTGGTGGGGAGAGAACGATGAGGAGGAGATGATACTGTCCTTCTTATCTGACATATCCTGAGGAAATAATTTCAAAACCCAAAAACTTTTCTGAGTACTTTGCCGGCACGCGTGATGAATGAAGCAGGCCGAGGTGGCTTATGGCTGCATGTGAGAGGGGGCGGGGGGGCATGTGTGGCGGGGGAGAGAACGATGAGGAGGAGATGATACTGTCCTTCTTATCTGACATATCCTGAGGAAATAATTTCAAAACCCAAAAACTTTTCTGAGTACTCTGCCGGCACGCGTGATGAATGCACAAGGTCAAGGTGGCTTATGGCTGCATGTGAGAGGGGGCGGGGGAGCATGTGTGGTGGGGAGAGAACGATGAGGAGGAGATGATACTGTCCTTCTTATCTGACATATCCTGAGGAAATAATTTCAAAACCCAAAAACTTTTCTGAGTACTTTGCCGGCACGCGTGATGAATGAAGCAGGCCGAGGTGGCTTATGGCTGCATGTGAGAGGGGGCGGGGGGGCATGTGTGGCGGGGAGAGTGCGATGAGGAGGAGATGCTACTGTCCTTCTTATCTGACATATCCTGAGGAAATAATTTCAAAACCCAAAAACTTTTCTGAGTACTCTGCCGGCACGCGTGATGAATGCACCAGGCCGAGATGGCTCATGGCTGCATGTGAGAGGGGGCGGGGGGCATGTGTGGCGGGGAGAGAAACGATGAGGGAGGAGATGATACTGTCCTTCTTATCTGACATATCCTGAGGAAATAATTTCAAAACCCAAAAACTTTTCTGAGTACTCTGCCGGCACGCGTGATGAATGCACAAGGTCAAGGTCGCTTATGGCTGCATGTGAGAGGGGGCGGGGGAGCATGTGTGGCGCGGAGAGTGCGATGAGGAGGAGATGATACTGTCCTTCTTATCTGACATATCCTGAGGAAATAATTTCAAAACCCAAAAACTTTTCTGAGTACTCTGCCGGCACGCGTGATGAATGAAGCAGGCCGAGATGGCTTATGGCTGCATGTGAGAGGGGGCGGGGGGGCATGTGTGGCGGGGAGAGTACGATGAGGAGGGAGATGATACTGTCCTTCTCATCTGACATATCCTGAGGAAATACCTCAAAACCCAAAAACTTTTCTGAGTACTCTGCCGGCATCGCGTGGATGAATGCAGGCCGAGATGGCTGGTGGCTGCATGTGAGGGGCGGGGGCATGTGTGGCGGGGAGAGTACGATGAGGAGGGAGATGATACTGTCCTTCTTATCTGACATATCCTGAGGAAATAAATTTCAAAACCCAAAAACTGAGTCTGAGTACTCTGCCGGCATCGCGTGATGAATGCACCAGGCCGAGATGGCTCATGGCTGCATGTGAGAGGGGCGGGGGGGCATGTGTGGCGGGGAGAGACATGAGGAGGAGATGATACTGTCCTTCACCTGACATATCCTGAGGAAATAATTTCAAACCCAAAACTTTTCTGAGTACTCTGTCGGGGCACGCGTGATGAATGCACAAGGTCAAGGTCGCTATGGCTGCATGTGAGAGGGGGCGGGGGGGCATGTGTGTGGCGGGGAGAGTACGATGAGGAGGAGATGATACTGTCCTTCTTATCTGACATATCCTGAGGGAATAATTTCAAAACCCAAAAACTTTTCTGAGTATCTATACTTTG